>PVIJ01009963.1:0-63372 GCA_004024925.1 Scalopus aquaticus | reverse complement strand
AAAAAAAAAGAACACCATTCCTTTTGGACTAGGGCCCACCTTACCACATCTTTTTAATAGAGTTTTCTTTTTTAATTTCTTTTTTCTTGTAGAAGTACTGGGGTGTAGGCCAGAGGTGTGGGGAGTAAGAGGATTCATCAGAGACAGAGTGGGGAGCAGAACAGGCAGACTGACTGAAATACACTGCTGAGGGGAGCAGTGGGCGAGACAGGAGAGGTCTGCTGTGCCATATGTGGGTTAGCTCCCTGGCTGGTAATTGAACTCAGGCTGCAGAGGTGATAGCACTGAGACTTAACCCCTAGGCCACGAGAGAAGCACATACTGATCACATCTTAACTGAATACATGTGCAAAGACGACTTCCAAATAGCCCATGTTCACAGACCCTGGGGATACAAAATATATTTGGGGGACACACAAATCAGCTCATAATAATGCCTAACAAAAAGGCTTCAGAATAAATGAAGAAAAAAAGGGCGAACACAAAGAGAGAAAGAGAAGTTCATGATCGTATTTAAAAAATTAACATGTCCACTCAGAAATTTATAGAATAATTAGACAAAAATGTTAGGAAGATTAGAGAAAATCTGAACCATGAAATGAACAGCGTTTATAGATTCAACAACTACCACACACATTTTTTTTCAAGTGCACTAGGAATGTTCACCAAGATCAAATGCTGAGCCATAAAGTAAGTTTCAACATGTTTTAAAAGATAAATACATTTAGGTAATCTAGCTGACTAAAACTGAAACAAATTTTAAAATATTCAGGAAAGTTCCAGACATATGGAAATAAGTCGTATCCTTACATTTCTTTGCACATAACAAAGAAGAAATTACAAAGGAAATTGGAAAATGTTTTGAATGAATAATGAGAACGTATCAAAATTTGTAGAACATAATTAAAGCAGTGCTTAGAGGTATATTTAAAGTTTTAAACACCTATGTGAGAAAACAATTTAACAATAATGATCTAGTATTCCAATTAATAAACTTGAAAGAGGAGCAAATTAAACCAAAAGTAAATTGCAGGAAGTAGTAGACAGAGAAGAAATCAATGAAAAAAGAGTAAGCAAATAGCAGAAAAAATTTAAAGTCAAAAGTTGGTTCTTTGAAAAGTTAAAATTAGTAGTCTATTAGGCAGATTAAACAAGAAGAAAAGGAACGAAAGCACAAATTATATCAGGAAAAAAGAGGGATTATTACTACAAACTCTAATACATTAAAAGAGTAACAAGGTGACAGCAAAAATGGAGTCAAGGGCCACAGAAAATTCTGTGTACATGGAAGTATGCTAACAAAAATTGTCAGGATCAACTTTTTCAGAACTCTGGAAATTAGCAGAGAACTATGGGAACACCTCAAAGGGGGTTCCCAAAAGAGAGGGGAGGGAGGACAGATAGAATATTTGAAGAACAAAGGGATAAACATAGTACTCTAGTAAATATTTAATATAGGAGGTAATAACTGAATAATCAATCCAAAAAGATGTGAGACAAAAATACAAAAACAAAAACAAAAAAACACAAGCAGCAAATGGTAGCTGTATCACCTACCTTACCAGTCCTTTAACATAAAAGGATTAAGTGCTGCAGAGATTAGGACACATTTAAAGACATGTTCTACCTATAGGCTGTGGACAAGAGTTACACTTTAGATTCAAGACACTGGAAGAGGGCCTCCCTGGTGCCTCAAGGGATTAAGTCTCAGCATTATGAAGCTATCCGGAGCCACTGCAGCATTAGTTCAATCCCCGGCCAGGGAGCGTCCCACATGGTGCAGCAGACCTCTCCTGTCTCACCTGCTGCTCCCATCAACAGTGTACTTCAGTAGATCCACCTGTTCTGCTCCCCACTCTGCCTCTGGTGAATCCTCTCACCACCCCACACCTCTGGCCTACACCCCAGTTCTTGTATGCATAAATAAATAAAATCTTTAAAAAGAAGACTATGAAAGTGAAAGGATGGAAAAAGTGAATCCATGAACAGTAACTAATAACAAGATAGACTATTCCTATAATAAAACAAATCTCCATGCATTTTCAAAGAATGAAACAGTACAAAGTATATTCTATAACTGCAAAAAAAGGAATCTAGCACAATAGAGGTTAGTAAATATTTACTGCATGGAATTTGATAGAGTCATCTTCATCGCCTAACCAGCCCTTCCAATCTATTCCATCTGGAAAGAGAATTCTACAAATACTGTGGCATGAGTCACCAGGCCTCCTCACCTACAAGCACTAGGTCAGAGGGGATTTCGTAGTGTTTATTTCCTGGAACTGCTCTATTCTTCCCCTTGGGAGGTAGCACTTTAGAGAAGGAAATAACGGCTTCTGAGAGAGTCTGAGTGCCAATATCCATTGTCTTAGGAAAGTTTTTTAGTTTCTCTAAGCCTCAGTTTTCTCATCTGTAACTTGAGATTATTATACTTTCCTGAAAGGTTTATTGTAAAAGTTAAATGAGATACTATGCATAAAGGATAATTTTCTACCTTTCTCATCTCTCTCCTTCTTCCCCAAACAACCAGGCAATATGAAAGAGAATAAATGGGGCAAAGGGCCTGAGGCAATAGAAAGATGGAACCAGGAAATACAATGATGAGTAAAAGCAACTCCAGCTAGAAACCCAGATCTATTTTGTGTAAACTGTGTGACCCTTATCTGTAAAACAGATAAAATGACTTCTGTCTTTAGGATTGTAAGACATGACAAATATGACACTGTAGGTGCCCTATAACTGTAACCACTCATTCCGAGTAGCAGTCTGTCCTTTCCTCATTGTTGTTACCCACCCTGTTCCCAAAGCAAACTCCAGCTAACTCCTCCCCAACATTACCTTTCTCTTTGCCACCCCCCTCCCATGCCTGCTTTTGAATGTTTTTCCCCTCCTGGAAACACACTTTTCCTGTGGGAAGTGTGTGTGTGTGTGTGTGTGTGTGTGAGAGAGAGAGAGAGAGAGAGAGAGAGAGAGAGAGAGAGAGAGAGAACTGAAAAAAAAAAGGAAATAAATCTAAATAATTTTTGGAAAAACGTTTGTTTCAATATTTATGTGTTCTTATATGTGTACATGGATGTATGTACGTGTACAAAAGAAAGAAAACCTTTATGAAGCCGGGCTGTTTCCAAACCCCAATAAAGTAGAAATGACAATAATAATAATAAGAAAGCACGTTAACATCACTGACATGGAAAGAAATCACCAAGTCAAGCCTGAGTGGGTGACTGGGCTCCAACTTTTGGGGATCGCGTGTGCATATGTCAGAGCCCAGAACCAGGGAAAGAGGAAGGAAGGATTGAAAGAAGAAGTGAGGTGAGGGTGGGTAAAGGCAGTGGCGTAACTGTTCCTGCAGTTACTTTTGTTAAGGTCTGTCCAGATAAGACCAGGCTGGCTCGCAGGGTGAGGGCTGTCGGGGACAGGTGTGGGGTAGGACATCTTGGGTCTGGATGAGCTCTTCGAAGGAAGGGACTTGCTGAAGGGGCGTTTGAGCAGAAACCAGACTTGATTCTGCTTTCGACTCCCGGGATCCAGAGCGCTCCACCTGCTGTGTCAGTTTCCTCATCTGCAAAATGGCTGTAAGAACCCCCTAGGGGTCATGAGGACTTTCTGGAACCCCGAGTACAGCGCTCCGTGCTCATGCGTCAGAAACCATCGGGGGTCTGCGCATTGCTGACTTTCCTGCAGCAGGGCCAGCTAGTTCGCGACCGGAAGAGCAGCGATCCTCTGCTGCCCAGCGGACCCCTAATCTCCTCCCACGAGGCCCGCCCCGCCCGGGTGAACTGCCCCCGCCCCCCGCCCACTCCTCACGTGACTTCCCGAAGGCCGCGGGGTCCTCCCCTCCCGGCGCTCAGTTTCGTTTCCTAGGCTGCTTCTCAGAGATCGTGCAGCTCAGGCAGGTACGGTTCCAGCGCACCACGTCCGGTCCCCCCCAGAAGCGCCATGGCGGAGCTGTTCCCCTTGGCCGAGGAACTGTCGTGCTCCATCTGTCTGGAGTCCTTCAAGGAACCGGTCACCACCCCGTGTGGCCACAACTTCTGCCGGGCGTGCCTGGATGAGACGTGGACCGTTGCGGGCGCGCCGTACCGGTGCCCGCAGTGCCGCGCCGTCTACCACACGCGGCCCCAGCTGCACAAGAACACTGTGCTGTGCGCCGTGGTGGAGCAGTTCCTGCAGGCCGAACTGGCCCAGGAGGCGCTCCCCGACGGCTGGACTCCGCCCGCCCGCACCCAGACCCCCAGCGCGCCCCACCAGGTGGCATGTGACCACTGCCTGCAGGCGACCGCCGTCAAGACCTGCCTCGTGTGCATGGCCTCCTTCTGCCAGGAGCACCTGAAGCCGCACCTCGACAGCCCTGCCTTCCGTGACCATCCGCTGCAGCCGCCTGTCAGCGACCTGATGCGTCGAAAGTGTCCCCAGCATAACCGCTTGCGGGAGTTCTTCTGCCCAGAGCACAGCGAGTGCATCTGTCACGTGTGTCTGGTGGACCACAAGACCTGCTCGCCGGTGTCCCTGAGCCAGGCCACCACCGATATGGAGGTAGGGGTGGAGGGTGGGAGCGCTGGACCAAGGGCACCCAGGTGGGCATGTCCGCCAGTCCTGGGTCACCTCGTGCTGGGTGGGTGTGGGCCTTGCTGGGTCTGAGTTCTGGGCAGGGGTAGACAGAAGGACTGGGTGACCTGTTGATCTAGTGATCTATATGGGTGGCATACTGTGTCATCTACCATTCAAGGTCTATGCTCCCTTCCTGTCTCCGCCCCTTTACCCCCCCTTTATGATTTTTGGGGGAGTGACCACCGGAGACACAGAAACCGGACCTCCAGGCAAGGCCTGAGAGTAGACCTCTCAGTAGAGCCATCTCAGGCCCAGTCACCTGGGTCTCCACCTGTCACCTGGATCTCCTAGTCTTTGGAGACAGGAGTCCTGTTCTATCGCACATCACCTGTGTGGTGTAGGGCAAGTTACTGCAATTTTTCTTGGCCTCAGCTTTCTCATTTATAAAACGGGATAATAACATTCCCATCCCACCTCCAAAGGTGTTTGGGAGGCTCTAAAGAGATGAACTGGGCTCAGTGCTTTGCGGGCAGGTCCTAGCGAGGCTGATGACAGACTCCAGTTAGAGCTGGGTGTTGAGGCCTGGGTTTGAATTCTGGCTCTGCTTCCTAGCTGGGGAGTCATAAACCAGGGTAACAATAGTACCTATTTCAGAAGGTTCTTGTGAAAATTAAATAAGGCATGGGCCTCCCCGGTGGTGCAGTGGTTAACCTCTGCGCTGTGCAGCGACTCGAGTTTGATGCAGGGCGGACATGGCGCAGCAGACCTCTCCAGCCTCGCCCACTGCTCCCCTCAGTGGTATATTTCCGTCGGTCTGCCTGTTCTGTTCCCCACTCTGTCTCTGGTGAACGCTCTCGCTGCCACACGCCTCTGGCCTGTACCCCAGCTTGTATGCATAAATTTAAAAAAAATTTTAAAAAAATTAAATAAGGCACTCTAAAAACAGTGTTTATAAACAGCATTTTACAGTGAACTTTCCATAAGAGCTTCCCTTAGTGTTTCTGTTGCTTGAGTCGAGGGTGCAGGAGAGCTGGTGGAAGGAGGCTATACACACCCCAGTTCTTTCCCTTAGGGTACTCGGGCTTGCAGGGCCTGGGTAGCCTGGCTGCTGTCTAAAGGTCCTTGTAGGGTCTCCCTGGTGGTGCAGGGGTTAAAGTCTCAGTGCTATCAAGCTTTCTGCAGCCACTGCCCCACCAGTTTGATCCCCAGCCAGGGAGCTAACCCACATGGCGCAGCAGACCTCTCCTGTCTGTCCACTGCTCCTCAGCAGTGCATTTCAGTGGATCTACCTGTTCTGTTCCCCCTCTTATTTCTGGTGAATCCTCTCACCACCCACCCCACCCCCACACCTCTGGCCTATACTATGTATAAATAAATAAAAAAATCTTTAAAAAAATAATAAAGGCCCTTCTAGCAGTTCTTATCCTTGGAGGCAGAAGGCAAGTAGAGGTTGGGCCTTCTCAGCATGACCTGGAGACACAGGCTTCTCCGTCACCAGGGCCCAGAGGAACCTGCGCCCAGTTTATTTGTGCATTGTACATGCACAAATCACTAACTTTAATCCTGTGTCATTTTTTAAAATATTTATTTATTTAAGCATACAAACTGGGGTACAGGCTAGAGGCGTGGGGCAGCGAGAGGGTTCACCAGAGACAAAGTGGGGAGCAGAACAGGCAGATCGACGGAAATACACTGCTGAGGGGAGCAGCAGGCGAGGTAGGAGAGGTCTGCCACGCCATGTGGGAATCTCCCTGTGGGTGTGGGAATCTCCCCAGCTGGGTGTCGAACTAGCATCGCTGCTGCCGACATCTCCGCAGCACAGCGCTTAACCTCAGTGCCACCAGGGAGGCCCCCCCTGCCTGAGTCATTTAATGAATCTCCTTTTCCAGCCTTGCTGCTGCCCATGTCTGGCGGCAGCCATCTCTGGCTGGGCAGTGCCCCAACCTTGAGAGAAGGTTTATTGTCTCTGCCACTGGTGCCTCCCATGTGGAAGACCCAAGTCCCCAGTCTGTAAAAGGATCCTCAGTGATTAAAAAGTTCTCTACGCTTGCTTCAGGGGCTGTCAAAGTCAGCGGGTCACTTTTGCCTGCAGCCAAATGGGCCCTCCCCACCACTGGGAGACTGTCATATTCATAGATTAATGGAGGATAAAAAAATTTCAAAATAGAGGGTTCAGAGGTGCATTCGTGGAGGTGAAACAGCTGGTATTCTGAGGTCTCTTCCAGCTTTAATACCTGGGAGGCGGGATCTGCCTGGGCCTGGCTTCTGCCTTGGGCCTGCAGTTTATCTTCACCAGTGTTAGAGGCTAGGTCAAAGAGCACTGTCACAGAGGTCAGTTCTGTAAATGGTCAGTGACTTGCACTTTTGGACTTGATTTAGAGTCACCTTGGTCTCAACTCCCAGCCCTTACATGTCGCTGAGTGTTCACATCCAGATTCAAGGTCAGGTTTCACCTTAAATATCCTTTTTAAAAAAAGATTTATTTATTAATGCATACAAAAACTGGAGTGCAGGCCAAAGATGTGGGAGGGGGCGAGAGTGTTCACCAGAGACAGAGCGGGGAGCAGAACAGGCAGACTGAATGAAATACATTGCTGAGGGGAGCAGCGGGCGAGGCAGGAGAGGTCTGCCGCACCATGTGGGAAGCTCCCTGGCAGGGGATAGTGTTACAGGGCAACCCTGATATAAATGGGGTGCTGCCTGGGTTCTTACCTGTGCGCTTCAAAGGTACTTAAAAGGCTCAACTGCAGGCACACACAATAAAATTAATGAAAGGGTTTATTTACAAAAAGGGAAAGAAAAAGATAAAGAATAAATTGGTGAATGCGTCCTACCAGTTCCGTTGAGCTAGAATCTTACCGCCCACTCAGGAAAAACTCTGGCAAATCCACAACCACGAACAATAGCCCCCCTCCAAGTTCACAGGTCTGGTTTTTAAGTCCTAAAACCCCTCCTTAACTCCTCCCTCAGTCCTCAGTATCCTTTCTTCAGTGATGACGGCATTATGAGATTCGTAGTCCTAGGTGTCTTGGATCTCTTTGGCTTGAGGTGGGGGTGGGATCCTGGGACACTCCCCTTTCCTGAGGACCACCCTGGCCGGGCATAGAACTTGTGCTGCAGTGACTACAGATAGCTTCACAGTGCTGAGACTTAATGCCCTGTGCCACCAGGGAGGCCCCTGCCTTGAGCGAAGTAGGAAAGTGAAAGGGAAGCCAGAGTAAGTTGAGTCAGCTAGTTTGTTTTTTTTGCTAGAAATTTCCGGTGTTCTCAGTTCCGGCAGCAGTCTAAAATTGTGACACCAGGATCTTCTAGCAGCAGTTATAGGGATGTGACCTCTGAGTCCTACTGTGCTTCAGTGTTCTTATCTGTAGAAGGCAGGTAATTCCTCCCTGGGGGTTGTCCTTAGTTTAAAAAAGTTAACACATGTAAAACACTAGAACAATGCCTGGCTTATGTCAAGCACATAATAAGTAGAAACTGCTATTATCTTGGTGGTTATTGTCCTTCCCATTTCTGTGCCCCAGCTTTTCATTTGAACTGGGAGGTAGGAGACTCATTGATTATGAAAATTTATAGAAATGCTGTGAGTCCCTGGATGATGCTATCTTCCTTCATGCAAATTTAGTTTTGTTTCTGGAGGCGGCTAAGGGTGTAGCAGTGCTGAATGAATCACCTCAATTCAACTTCAGGGAACTAGCTGCCTCATCTACAGCTGCTGGTTCATCCCTCACTCCTGGGATGGAGCCCTTGGATCCCTGCCTTAGGTCTTATCAAGTGAAGCTTGGACTTTGATATTTGTCCTGCTGTCTCCCTCAGGCTGACAGAACTCTCCCAGCTGTCTCCTGGAGCCTCTGGTGAGGCTCGGGAGAACAGCCCCACACACCAGGCTTAGCTCTCTGGGATTCCTTTCTCAGATCTAGGTCTGTTATTAGCTTTCCATTGTCTTTTGCAGATTGTCTTCCCAATATTCTGTCTGCTTATCTGATTGTTCTTAGTGTGAGAATTAGTTTGATGGCCTCACCTGTTACTGAAGCAACTGTCTCTGTGAGAGGTTGGCCACCTTGCTGTCCTTCTTTCATCAGTTTTATTATCTTTAAAATGAGTTGATAATGGAAAAGCTCTTTTTAAAAAAGATTTATTTTTATGTATTTAGACATACAAGAACTCTTGTTCTTGGGGTGTAGGTTGGAGGTGCAGGGGGTGAGAGGATTCACCAGAGACAGCGTGGGGAGAAGAACAGGTGAACCCACTGAAATATGCTGCTGAGGGGAGCAGCAGTGGGTCAGCTCCCTGGCGGGGGATCGAACTTGTGCTGGGGTGGCTGGCGATAGCTTCATAGCACTGAGACTTTAACCCCTGCACCACCAGGGAGGCCCTGAAAAAGCTCTTAATAATAAAACTGACGTTTAGTTTGTCCTTACTAAGATCCAGCCACTGTGTTGAGGACTTATGTGACTTCAGTTAATTCTGCTAACCCTGTGAGATGAGAACACTCGTTTCTAAGGAAACGAAGGGGAGAGACACCTGGACAACTGGACATTGGGACTGGTGCCCTGATCGCTCTGGCTTCAACCCTGTGCTCCTAATTTCTTTATTGCATTATACCCCATCATCAGACAAGGGAGAGGATCTGGGGTTTCTCAGTTCAATCTCACTGTCCAGTGACACAAGTGGATAAACTGAGAGGGAACCAGCCACTATCCTCTGCTCCACCCACTAGGAATTGGGGGAATGGACTGAGGGTCCTGCCCCCAAGTCTTGGAAAGTCTCCTTGAGACCCTCTGGTCAAGACTGACGAGGACTCCACAGACACCTATGAGGGCAGGCAAGGAGTCAGCGCTTAGGAAGCAGCAAAAGACCACGGAAAGAGGGCTCTGGAGAGACCTCCCTGGACATGAGAGATTCTGAGCTGCCAGGGCTAGGAGTCTATATAGGTTTTAGCACTGACGCTTTAGAAGAAAGGAATTAAACCTATTGGCTGAGGAGGCAAGCAGAGTAGACTTGGCTGAAGTCCATTTGTCCATCCAAGTGGGCCATTTCTCATGCTAACGGTGAGCACCAATCAGCTGCAGCTCAGCGGTCACACAGGGCTCATGGACAACTCCTGGCAAGTGTTCCCTAGAGACTTAGTGCCAGCAGCGCCAGTTTGACCCGGTCTGGTCTCAAGGTCTGTGACTCCCTTCTTTGATAGGCTAACTTGATAAACTATAAAGAGATAGCTCAGGAATGTGTGGGCTGGGGAAAAACTAGTGAGAAATAAAAAAAACACCCAAAACACTATGGGCCAAGGGAAGTTATGGCAGCAGATGTCTGGGCCTAGAGTCAGATTTATTTAACCTCTTGTTTAGTAACAAAGTTCTGTTTTTGAGTCCTTCCTTGTTTTTGTCCTGGTCTTCCTGTCCCACCCCTGAAAGGTTGAGCAGAGGCAGTCAATACAAGAATGCTTCAAAAAGCTCTAAGCAGCGCCCATATGTGGAAATAGAGAACAAAACAAAGGAACAGACAAAACTAAACCAAAACCAACCCCAGAAATCTGACTGTAGAATTGACAATGTCAGAGAGAATGGGGAGTAAAGGGAGGGGGGCGGAATGAAGTGGTGGAGGACAATGGGTGCTTTCGTGGTGGGTGCGGTGTGGTAACATACAGCTGAAGAGGTGTGAACCTATGTCCCTAAATCATAAACAGCGTCATAAATCAATGTTACCTCAATAAAAATACAATTAAATAAAATTCTTTCCTTTAAAAAAATAAAGTGAGGGTCTCCCTTGCGGTGCAACGGGTTAAGCGCAGCACTATGAAGCTATCCAGAGCCACTGCAGCACGAGTTCAATCCACGGCCAGGGAGATTCCCACATGGCACAGCAGACCTCTCCTGCCTCGCCCACTGCTCCCCTCAGCAGTGTATTTCAGTCGATCTGTCTGTTCTGCTCCCCACTCTGTCTCTGGTGAATCCTCTTACCACCCCACACCTCTGGCCTGCACCCAGCTTATATGCATAAATAAATAAAATCTTTTAAAAAAATAAAGTGAAAAAAATAACAAGACAAAGAAAGCCCCCAAGAGCTACAAACAGGCAAGACTTGGGTGGTGGCAAGATTGCAAGACTGTGGGATTGATTGAGGGGTGGTCCCTGGTGTTGGGTGCTGGTGGGGGCTGGGCTGAGGTACTTTCTCACCCTGGTTTGTTTTCTCTGCAGGCCAAGATGAAGCATAAGCTGACTGTCATATACGGTCAGATCAATGGCGCTTCGAAGACTTTGGAGGATGTGAGAGCCAAGCAGCAGAGTATGCGGGTGAGTGACCCCCAGGCAGCACAGGCTCAACTCTGACCCCACAAGGCTCGTGTTGGGTCCATGTACAGTGTCAGAGGTAAACATCAGCCTTGCAAAACATTTAAAAAGCTTTGTGCCCTAGAGAGACATGGTTTACAGACCCAAACTGTGAAATGCCTTTAAATCCAACCTTGGGGAAACCATTAAAAAATTAGGAAATTAATAAGCCAGAAAGAAAGAGAAAAATATCGAATGGTTTCACTTATAACAGGACTATAGGGAGGCGGGGTGGGAGAGAGACACTCAGTGGGGGGGGTGGGGGACAGAGGCGAAGGGAGGGAAGGAAAAGGGCACAAAATGGAATAGAAAAGAACACAAGGGACCATGGAGATGGATCATGGGTGAGTTGGTGGTGGGCTACGCAAGGGGAATACAAAATGTAAAAGATATAAATAACAATAAAAATATATATTTATAAAAAAAAATTAGGAAATTAGGAAGCAAAAATGTATTCCCAGCCAGCATTGCATCTGTGTATAAAGAGGAGATGTAGGACAGTAGTCGAGGACTACTGTCACAAATTATGAGAAACTTGGCTTAGAACAACAGAAATGAGTGCTTTCACAACAGAAATGCCTTCTGTCATAGTTCTAGAGGCCAGAAGTCCCAAATCAGTGTTGGCACTTCCTCTGAGGCTATAGGGAAGACTCCTTTCTTGCTTCTTTCACCTTCTGGTGGCTCAGGTGTTCCTTACTTGTGACTGCATCTCTATAGTCTCTGGCTCTATGTTCACATGACCTTCGCCCTCTGTGTCTTCTGTGTTTAAGAAAGACACTTGTCATTGGACCAATCTGGGTAATCCAGGGTGATCTCTTCTCAAGATTCTTAATTACATCTGCAAAGACTATTTTTCTAAGTAAGGTCACATTTGCAGACCCTGGACAAAGCTTTTGGGGGGTCACTACTTAACTACTCACAGGAAATAGAGGAAAAAAAAAGACTGGAAAGAAATGTAGTTAAAGGGTAGTGGTGGAATTGTTGGAGTGTTAGAAATAGGGATGATTTTTTAAAAAAATCATTTGAAAAGAGTTTTCAAACTCTGTTTTTTTAAGATTTATTTTTATTTATTTATGCATAGAAGAACTGGGGTATAGGCCAGAGGTGCAGGGAGTGAGAGGATTCACCAGAGACAGAGTGGGGAGCAGAAAAGGCAGATCTACTGAAATACGCTGCTGAGGGGAGCAGCAGGCGAGACAGGAGAGGCCTGCTTTGCCATATGTGGGTCAGCTCCTTGGCTGGGGATAGATATCGCAATGGCTGGTGATATCTTGATAGCTCTGAGACTTTTACTCCTGCACCACCAGGGAGGCCCTCTAGTTTTCAAACTCTTTTTAAGGTCACATTGCTTTGATATTGAAAGAGGATTTGATTTTTAAACATTAAATTCTGGAACTGCAACATCTGTTTTTGTCGTGTGAGCTATGGCTTAGTTAGATGAGATCTGGGTTAGAATACCAGCTCTGTTACAGACTAGCTTGTTAGACTTTGATCATGTTGGCAGATCTCTAAGTCTTCCTTTTTCCATCTGCACAATGGGATAACAACTTTCTGAAGGTGACTGTGAAATTTAAATGAAAGGATTGGTTAGGTGACAGGTTACACTGCTGTAACAAAGGTACCTCCAAAATTCAGAGGCTTAACTAGATAAAATAAAAACAGGAGATAAAAAGGTAGATGTGGGGCCTCCCTGGTGGCCCAACAGGTTAAGTCTCAGCCTATGAAGCTATCTGCAGCCAGTGCAGCATAAGTTCGATCGCCGGCCAGGGAGATTCCCACATGACGCAGCAGACCTCTCCTGCCTCTCCCGCTGCTCCTTTCAGCAGTATATTTCAGTCAGTCCACCTGTTCTGCTCCCCACTCTGCCTCTGGTGAATCCTCTCACCACCCCACACCTCTGGCCTACACCCCAGTTCTTGTATGCATAAATAAATAAATCCTTTTTTAAAAAGTTGTTTATTTTGCTCTTTGTGTAAGCCTAGGCACAAACAACCCAGACTAGTAGGGTGGTTCTGTTCCACATGATCATTCAGGGATTCAGCATCTTTCCTTACTATTGCAACACTTCTTATTGCTACATGTGGTGTTTTCCTCATCTCTTTGGTTGAAGTTGGGTCAGTATTATATCTTTGTTCTAGACTGTGAAAGGGGAACAGGGAAGACGAATGTTGCATATCACTTCTGCTCATGCTGCTTTGGGAGCAGCTTAATCACATGACCACATGTAGCTTTAGGGGAGGCTGGGAAATGTAGCCAGGCAGCCATTTGCCCATCTGAAGCTCCAGGGGTATTTTCTTACTGAAAGGAAGGAGTATGTACACTGGAACATTGGTAGATTGGGTAGAGAAATAACTGAGTTCCAGTCCCTGTACACTGTCTCTGTTGTGTATGTTTGCTTTGGCATGTTTGATTCCAAGCTATCAGGTTACCCAAGATGTAAAATGAAATCGCAACTTCAAGAGCAGTGCTGTCCAATGGAAATACAACCTGAGCAGGTAGCTCCAGACGAGCTAGTGCATCAGGAAATGCAGTGGGAGCCTATATATAACCTCCGATGAATTTGAGTAACACCTGAAATTAACTTAATTTTATTGTTTGAAATTACTCTTAACAATACATTTTATCTAAAGTACTATCACTTCCACATGTAGTCATTAATTATACTTTATTAATATTAAAATATTAATGAAATTTATTATAGTCCTTTTTTGTACTGTTTTTATTTTAATTTTATTTCGTATTAAATTTTTAAAGTCAATGTGTATCTTGTACTTACAGCACATCTTATTTTGGATGGGCCACAGTGCAACACTCTTGTAGCAAATGGTTATGATATTAGTGGTATTATGGTATTAGAGGATGATATTCTCTAAACCTTTCTAGAACTGCGCCTTCACTTTCCCTAAAAAATTGACCCATGAACTGCTTCCTGGGTTAAGAAATAAAATATCACCATTGCAGATGAAGTCCCTACTCGGCCTCTCCCTTTTGATATCTTCCTTCCTCTCTGTTAGAAGTAACCACTATTCTGAATTTATTCACCCTTTCTCATGTATTTCTTTATACGTTTATAATGCCTGTATCCATTCTTTAGCAATAAAATACTACCATTCTGTTTGTTTCTAACCATTGTGTGGAGAGCGTCAACCTGTATGCCTTCTACAGGTTTTCCTTCCCTCGTGGACACTCCCCACGCGTCATGAGCTTCCAGCCTAGGATAATTTGCAGCTTCTGTAGCCCATCTCCTGCTAACAGATTTGCAGGTTGCTTCCAGGTTTCTGCTATTTCAAACAATGTTGCTTATGAGCATCCTCGTGTGTGTCTCTGGGGCAGGTTTCTGGGAACCTTCCTAGAGTTTCTTCCTTGGACTGAGTTCCTGGGTCATAGGGTCTGAGCACCTTCAGAGTCACTAGGCACCAAATTGCTCACACTTGCCAATTGCACTTCCATGAAACACAGATAAGAGGGCCTCGTGTAATACACCCCCCCCAGAACCTGATAGGCTTTTTTGCCAGTCTGACGGATACCCCTTCTCTTGGCCTGCTTAGGAGACTGCACAGAAGAAGGTGGAGCAAATTAGTCAAGAATACCTGGAAATGAAGGCTCTCATTGATGCCTCAGAGGCCAACTTGACACGAAAGATCAAAGAAGAGGAGAAGCGGGTCACTGCCAAGTTTGACCACATCTACCAGATCCTACTCAAGAAGAAGAGTGAGATCCAGAACCTGAAGGAGGAGGTTGAACTTGCTCTGGCTAAGGGGGACGAATTCGAGTTTCTGCAGGTGGGTCTGGAGGGTGTAATCTAACACTTTCTCCCTCCTGTTACTGTGTCCATTCCAGGTGCACTGGGACCCTTAAGGAGTGGGGGCCGTCAGCATCCCTGAGACACCTTGTATTCTTACTCTGTGCTGTGTGACTGCATGCCACACACTCAGGCTGAGAACATACACTTGTCATCGCATGCCGCCCGTGGCTCAGCATTGGGGCGTGGCTTATGGGGTTCTCGTCTTAGGGCCCCACAGGCTGCCGTCGAAACGTTGGCTGGGCCACATTCCTTTTGGAGCTCGGGGTTGCAGGCAGATTCAGTTTCTTGTGGTCCAAGGACTGGAGTCCCTGCTTTCTTGCAGGCTGTAACTGAGTCCGCTCTCAGTTCCTAGTGACTGCCTGCGTTTCTTGCACTCAACTTGGCAGCTCTCTTCTTCAAAGCCACTGGAGACATTTTCCCTCCAGGAAGGTCCAGTTCCCCTTTGAAGGACTTTTGCCTGATTCAGTTAGGCCCACTGAGGACAATCACCTTTGTTTTGGATTTACTCAAAACCAGCAGACTTGGGATCTCAGTTCCTTCAGTTTTACCATGTGATATAACCTAATCACAGGAGTGATATGCATACCACCGTCCTGCCTATATTCAGGGGGAAGTGATTAGATTGGGTGTGTACCCTGGTGTGGGTGGGGGGGTTCTTCAGGAGTCATCTTAGTGTGTTTCCTACCGCGTGGACCTCCTCCACCTCCCACATCCCTCCTTCCCACAGTGCCTGGAGGCATCTGTCTACAGCACAGACCTCCCCTCTGCCCTTCCAGGCATGTTCTTTAGCCAGGCCCATGTGATGCCTGGGTGACCCGATGCTGCCTAGCCTGCAGCCTTTTGCCACCCACCCAACCCCACGGATCGGACACTTGGACCCTGTTTGGGGAAGCCATGGCCGACCTCCGCCAAGTGAATCCTGTCCTTTATGCAGGGCAAATCCAGTTTCCCCCATCGTTCTTGGATCCCATTATTCTGCCCTTCTGGTGTTCTAGCACTGGTGTTCCAGCCATTACCCACATCTGCTGCAGCCCCCGACCATGCTGTTTCAGATGTGCTTGTTTTGTTCAGGCTGTCAGCTCCTTTTGGGCGGGGCCCATCCCTTATTTTACTGCCCTTCTTCCTCCCGGCCCCTCCAGCGCATAGCATAGTGCCAGGCACGGAGTGGGCATTCTCAGAGGCCATCGACTGGGTGACTGCTCCTGGCCCTCAGAAGCCCGCATTCCTTGTGCAGGTCATGGGGAAGGCGCAGGAGTGGCCAGGAATCTTCGCTCGTCTCCGCGCCAGTTGCTCACCCACGCCCAGGCGGGACGCCATTAAGTTTCATCTCGCGTGCTCACTCCAGACTGCTAATTCCTTGAGGCACCGGAACATGTGTTCTTTTCCAGAACATGTGTTCAGAGCTGGTGCTCGAGGGATGGAGATGGTTCTGAGTCTGCTGTGCTCTTTCGGCCACAGCTGGTGGGGTGGAATTAGCATCACCCAGGGGACTCAGGAGACCTGACAGCTTTGTCCCTGCCTTTGATTGGCAGAGTTCCGGGCAGTACCCTTGTCATTTCTAGACTTGAGTTTCTCTTCTCTAAGGTGAGGGGCCACTCAGTGTCTTTGGAGCTCCAGGATGCTGCATTTCAGAGTGGCACTTAACCCTATGACCTCTGACCTGTACTTTGAGATGGCTGATTGGACAGAGCACCCAGGGGCTCAGGGAAGCACCTCCCTGGCTGCAGTGGCTCTGGCTTCATAGGCACCGCACTAATCCCCGACTTGTTCTAGAAAGCAGCAAAACTGCAGGGAGTCACCACGAAGCCAGTCTATGTCCCCAAGGTGGAGCTGAATCACGAGCTGATGAAGGTCATCTACCAGAGTTCCTCAGACCTTAAAAATGAGATGAAGCGTCATATAAAGCAGTGCCAGGACAAGCTCAATGAGCCCACCTGCTCAGGTAACCACTAGCAGTCTCTGCTGTCCCTACAAGGACCCCTGAAATGGATGTGTCCCCTCAGCATTTTGGGGTAGGAGAGACCTGAGAAGGGGGCTGGGGCTGGAGGGGAGGTCCCGAACACCTGCCTCCATCTGGGAGGTAGTGGCCAGTCTGCTTCATCATGGGATTGTAACATCCTCCCTAAAATATTCTGGTGGCTTGAGGTTATGATAGGACTTTCCGAATGGGTGCTTTTTGTCTGTGATCTTGGAGCTGACTCAGAGGGGATCTGAATGAACTCTGGGTTGTCAGTGTATTTGGGGGCAATGCTAGTTTGGGGAATTCCTGACACCTCTTTACTTCCCTCTGTATTTGCTCCATCGGCAGTCCACCTGACATCGCTCCACTGCTCTTTGTTGCCATTATCTGAGACAGCTTCCTTAACAGTCTCTGCATTTTCTCCCACCGCAGCCAGAGAGCGTTGAGGATGCAAACCTGGGCTCCTAGCACTGCCTCCAGGGAATTCCCACTGCTTTTGGATCACAGACTGCAGTTTTGACTGGCCTATAAGCCCCTCCTGGTCAGGCTCTGACCATCTCTCTATCCTGAGGTGCCCCCTCCTTCCGTGCACCTGTGCTCAGGTCTCATAGGCTAAGCTTCCTGTCCCAGGGCTTTTGTAGATGCTCTTCCCTCTGAAGGCTCCGACTTCGTCATCTTCACCAGTAGTTGACGACTCCTGTTACCTTGTTTCTGTAAATGGTTCGATGGGAAGGTCAGTGGAAATGGGCATCCTTGTAAATCCTCCCCACTCTTGTCCATGGCAAAGCTGGCTCCTTGGGTTGAATTAGAAGGGGAAAGAAACCAACCTTTTCATCTTTTGGCACAGGGGACCCAGGAGAGCAACGTCCAGGGGCCACATACAAACCCTCGTACCCCACGAAGAAGGTCCCCAGTAAGTAGCCCCTCCCCTTGGCAGCAGCATGGCTGTGGCTGGACAGTGTCGCTGCTCCTGCCCTCGCAGGGCACTGGGGGTGGCGTGGAGCCCGAGGGCTGCTGTGGGCACTCCTGGGGCACCAAGGAGCACGTGCCACCCGCACGGCCTACTTGGGCTGTCTGAACAGCAAGACCACCACAGCTGGCTTGTTTTGAGAATGATTTTTGACACCAAAGTTTAGTTCTTGGGTGGAGCCCCCAGAGGAGACTGGAGGTGGTCCCACAAGGAGCAGAGGCTAAACCTGTGGGTAGCACTTGCTTCGTTTTTGGAAGCCCTCCTTCCCCTGCACCCCCAGGCATTTTAGAAAGTTTTTTTTCTTAATTGTCCCACCCATGAAATTTTAATACCACACACACATGGTCTACCTGTTTATGTTTGTGCTTTTATACAGAGATTAAGATGTTTTTCATCACTCCTCCCCCAGAATCAGTTTTTGCGCCCTTTGGTGCAATGTCACCTCGTCGAGAAGCTTGTGCTTTTGAGAAGCGGGGTGGGGGCCTCCGTTTTCTCTGTCAAATTGGGACTGTAATGATGTCAGCTTCACCAGGTTCTTGTGGAGCGCTGATTGGGAAAGTTCTGTCAAAGCTATAAATACCCACAGACCTGCTGTCTGTAATTGCTTCCTCGAGAGGTCCTGTGAAGGCGGGTGTGGGTGGTGGGAGAGCTCGGGTCTGTTTGTAGGGTTTCGGGGGCCTCTAGCAGACAAATGTGCTGTGTCAGTCCCTGAATGGAGGGAGTCGGGCTGGGTGCCTGGTGCAAATGGGAGGGTGCTCGGCTAAGCTGGAAAATCTTGAAGGGCGCTTTTTGGGAAAGGGGGGCATGAAGGACTGGGTGAAAAGTACAAGAAACCTGTGTTTTCAAGTCATATCCCCACTGAAAGCTTCCTTACCGCTGCCCAGATCACAGGCAGCGCTCGGCTTGAGCTGTGGTGCTGGGCGCGAAATGAATGAGGCTTCTCTTAAGCCGAAACTGGCTCAAAATAAGTCAGCAGAGATGGGGAACAGAATGCAGGGAGGTCACAATGTAGATAAAACTCTTGAGAATTGTGAGGAACAGGGAGGGGGCCTGCACCCTCACCAGAGTCACAGCCTAGGCCCTCCCAAGATGCCTACCCAGTGGGAAGGGACAGGAGAGGGTTGGAAAGGAAAGAATGGGGCAGAGAGGTGGGGCAGCTCCAGAGGTAGGGCTCTGAAGTGAGAGGTAGGTGGGGGGCTGTGTGGGGCCGAGGGAGAGCCCGGTAGGGAGATGGAGGATACTGGATGAACGCAGGGCGTATCTGTAATGTAAAGCATCCAGCAGGCAGGGAGGGTTAAGTCCCTAACACCCCTTTTTCATGCCAGTGGGGGGAGGTGAAAAGAGGGAACCCGAAATCTTCTAACCTACTTACCCCTGAGTATGGTTGAAATCATCCAGGTGGCTTTACTCCAGACGTTCAGATCCAGCAGGTGTGGGGAATGCAGAATTTACATTTCCTACAGGTTCTCAGGTGATGCTCATACTGTCGGTTTGAGGCCCACACCTTGAAAAGCACTGTTTTAGCTAAACTCAGTTCCCATAGGGAGACACGAGATATTTAAGGACTTGTGGTACTTCACAAGCACATTTTTTTGTGCACTTTGCTGGATTTGGGGGCCATTTTTTACTTTATGGAGATACAATTTACAGCAAAACACATAAATCTTAAATGTACAATTAGGTAAATTTTGACAAATACATATATTAGTGGTGCATATGTTTATGTCACTATTCTCAGATCAAGATAAAGATTGTCCATCACCCCAGAAAATTTCTTCCTCTTCATTAGTTTGTCCCTCCGCCCCACTAATGGAAGTTTCTATGCCCACAGGTTAATTTACTTGTTATATTTGTCCCTTATTTTTCAAGTCAAAACGCTTTTTTTGTAGGAGTCTCATTCATGCGAGTGATCGTAATTATAGTGTTCTGAAAGTCTCATTTTCTTGTGCTTCAGAATACCTTCATTCTGAAAATTTTCTTTTTCAGAAGAAGAAAAGAAAGCCAAGAAACCTCGTAAGTTAAGCTTTTCTGCATCTTTTTGTTTCTTGAGACTGCTGGCTGCGGAACTAGATGCTGGTAGGGAACTAGGTGCAGGGTTCTGCGGGGCCCAGTTCTCATGCTCTAATGGCGGGGGTGAGGGTGAGGACAGGTACAGCTGAGGGTCGCTCTGGCTGTCCAAGCGTGTGCTTGTGGAAATGGCCCTTGAATGTCTGTGTGGAAGGGGTCAGCGGCCAGCAGGCCACTCTGTCATGTCCCCCACTCACATTCTCCCTTCTCACCCCAGCTGCTGCCGCTGCCGCTGCCGCTGCCACCCCATCCACAGAACAGTCAGCGAATTCAAAGCAAGCCCCAGAGGGTGAGATACCATTGGCAAAAGGGCAGTGGGTGTTCACTCTGAGTTTATCCTGAAAATGGCACTCTCTTCCCTCACCCAGGTGCAGCCAAAACGACTCTCTCACAGCCAAATGCAGCGGCCCTCAAGGCCAAGGTGCTGGAGGCCTTTTTAGCGAAGGCCAGGGCCGAGCTCCAGCAGTGTGAGTAGCTTCGTCTCTGGTTCTCAGTCTGTCTCCCTGTCTGACTCTGTCTGGAGGTGCAGCGGGGTCTGCCTCTTGCCTGGCCAGCGACTTACCTGTTCCCTGCTTTGCTGCACCTTTACTTGCTCTCTTTGTCGCCACCTGCTTTCCTTTACCTCCCTTCCTAGCCAGCTTAAATTCCACAACAGTCTGCTGAACCCCTTCTTGCTGTCCAGTCTGGCTCATGCCCAGGTGGCACACAAATCACCCCTTTCCCTGCTGAAGACACCCCTGGGAGGCCCTGCTCTGGTTTCTGTCACTCCCCTGCTGTTTTCAAACCCTCCAGTGGCCACAAGTGCAGTGTCCTTGCCCCGCCGCCCTCTGCTTCACAGAGGAGAGAGGCCCCTCGTCCTCTTGGGTGTCGCCATCTCACTTGCCTCCACACCCCCCTCCTTCACCGGGCTCGCTCCATATGCTGTCTCTGAACCCCTAAGCGCTCCGTTAGGCTTTCTCCTTCCACGCACCCACACCATCTCTCTGGGGCCTGCTCAATCATAACTCTTATCACAAAAGCGAAGCACACAGAAACAAAACCAGCCAAACCAGCCAAGCTTTCTTGGCTACAGATCCGCCTTGCCCTCCCTCCTCCCTTTCACCTGGATTCTGGTTAAAAATACAAATTCCTTGGACCGGTTCCAGTTCTGCAAGATCAGACTTCAGAGATGAGCGGGGGAAAGCTGTGTGTTGATCTCATTTCCTCGTTGATCCTTTTGAGGGAGGCTTGGAAAAATACAGGCCTGATGATTATATCTACAGGGGTGGTTCTCTATGAGGTTCACGTTAGAATCCCCCGGAAGCTTTGTTAAAATCTCTGATGTGCAAGCAGCACCCAGACCAGCTCAAGTCTCCCTGTTTTTCAAACTCCCTGGAGTGAGAGCCCGGGGGTTTAGTTCCCACCTTACCTGGTCAGGCCTCTGTCCCTCCCCCTCCCCCGACAGCTCTGCCCTAGGTTAGCAGTGGCTTCTGAGCCACCGTGTGTAAAGGACGCCTCCAGCCTTCATCCAGCTTGATGGCTTACTGCCACTGCTCCTTCTAGTAACCCTCCCTTGCCCGAGCCGCTACCCTACCCGGGTTCCACTGCCCCCCCAGTCACCCTCTAGTCTGGCCTGTTTTCTCCTTGTCTCACCAGAAAGGGTTGGATTTCTCTCCATCCTTCTAGGGCCCACCTGCTCTTCCTCTTTTTCATCCACACCCATAGTTTCACGTCTTCAGTGCCCTCCATTTTTGCCCAACTCCAAGCAGTGACTAAAATCTATTAGGAAAAGTGCTCTAGGCCCCTTCCTTTTAGGGTCTGTTGGTACCTCGGTTTCTTAGGACTGGCCCCCAGGCCTGTGGCTCTGCTGGAGCTAACTGAGCCTCTGGTGGGTGCCGAGTCCCCTGTGCCCTGTGACACAGCCATGTGAGGAGGGAGTGAGGTTCTAGCAACTTAGGCCCATAGAACACAACTTCCCCAACCCATTCAGCTCAGACTCCAGGGAAGAGCACCCTGCCTTAAACCACTTCACAGGGGAGTGGTCTGGGGTGGTGAACCCTGAATAAGGGGTTATTCCTCTGCCTTGCTGCCCCATAACCCGTCTCCCGGGGGCCCAGCGGGAAGGGGCAGAGGTGGGCATGTCTTGGGAGGAGATATCGGATGGGGACAAAAATCAGCTGAACTCTGTCTTCAGATCTCCAGGAACTGGGTAGAAATAGGGCAGGAAGGAAGGGAAGGCCATACCAACATCCCAGCCCAGGATGTGTGTATCTGTATATTCAGCTCACTCCGTGCTTACAAACCTCAGCTGGCGCCCTGCTGCCCACCAATCAAAGTCTAGGCCCTTTGGGCCTCCCTGGTGGCCTAGGGGTTCAGTCTCAGCACTATCACTGCCACAGCCTGAGATTAATCCCTGGCCAGGGAGCTTCCCACGTGGCGCAGCAGACCTCTTCTGTCTCGCCTGCTGCTCCCCTCAGCAGTGTACTTCAGTAAATGGATCCATTATGCTCACCACTCTCTCTGGTGAATTTTCTCACCCCACCCCATACTTCTGGCCTATACCCCAGTTCTATGCAAAAACAACAAAGTCTAGACCCTTTAAGTCTCCTCTCTGTGGCCCTGGTAGTCCTTTCTCCTGCCTGCGCCCAGCTGTGAGCCTTCGCGGGCCCCAGCTCACACGCCCACTCTGGCTCCGGCTCTGCTTCGCCGTCCCCTCACCACTTCTGCTCTTCTCTTTAATTCTTCTCCTCTTCCTGCTGCCCGGCTCAGCTTCTGGCTGCCTGTGGGTGTCCCTTGTGCTCTCCCCCTCTCAAGTGGAACCAGTTGCCTGGCGTCGTGTGCGCAGACTCGGGTAGCGCTGCTTTCTGGCGGGGCTCGGGTCATAGTTACTGCTGGGCTGGGCTGGGCTTGCCTCGCTGGAGGGTGGACTCCGAGGTAGACACCATGTCTCTCTGCTTCTCAGTGGTTTTCTTGCCCTGAATCCGGCAGGAATCAGGTGCTCAGTCATTGGCTTGGGGCAAATGAATAGACAACCAGGTGGGTGGTGGATAGGTGGACAAATGACCATATCAGTGGTTAGGCAGATGGACAGTGTCTGGCTGGCCGGCCAGGGTAGGTGGATAGATGGGGAATACTGGGGGGAAAGTTTAAACATGAGCACACTTGGGGCTCCTTGTAACTGATTCCTCGAGGTCACGCTCCTTAGATTCCGTGAAAATCATCTTGGACTACAACACCGCGCACAGCAAGGTGGCTCTGTCCGGGAACTACACCGAAGCTTCTGTGGCTGACACCCCCCAGAACTACCGACCACACCCCCAGAGGTTCATGTACTGCTCGCAGGTGTTGGGCCTGCACTGCTACAAGAAGGGGATCCACTACTGGGAGGTAGAGCTGCAGAAGAACAGCTTCTGCGGGGTGGGCATCTGCTACGGCAGCATGGCCCGGGAGGGCCCAGAGAGCCGGCTCGGCCGCAACAGCGCCTCCTGGTGCGTGGAGTGGTTCAACAACAAGATCTCTGCCTGGCACAACAACGTGGAGAAAACCCTGCCCTCCACCAAAACCACACGGGTGGGCGTCCTTCTCAACTGTGACCACGGCTTCGTCATTTTCTTCGGGGTTGCCGACAAGCTCCACGTGATGTATAAGTTCAAGGTGGACTTTACTGAAGCCCTGTACCCAGCCTTCTGGGTGTTCTCGGCCGGCACCATGCTCTCCATCTGCAACTCCAAGTAGGCAGGCCTCTGCTTGGACTGTCGGGGTGGGTTGGGGGGGACCCAAGACTTTAGTGAACTCGCTGCAAATCAAACCCCTTAGTGAACTTCCCTGACAGCCCCCAAGAATTGAAAGAATGGAAGGGGACTTGGAAGGTGAGAGGGTGGGGAGACTGGTGAAGAGGACGGATTTGGCCAGAGAAAGGGGTGGGGATGATTGTGTTTGTTTCGACTTCCTGGTACTCAGGGAGAACTCCTCCCCCTGGACAGGGTTTTGGGGAGTAAAGTCACTGCCCCTTCCTCTTACTGAGCGCCTATACCCCTGCAGGCTCTTCTCAGGCTGCTGGGTGTGTGCCCCTTTGCTCTCTGGGGTAGCCTCGCCTGCTTTGATAAGTCCCTCTGCAACAAGTCAACCCTAGAATTTAAAAAATTGCAAATCACTGAATTTCAGGGCTGTGCACCACTCCCCCATGTACATGTGCGTGTGTTGGGCGGGGGAGGTGAAGGGTATTTTCAGACTCTTGGTTATTTCCTGTGCTTGAAGGACACTCTCCCGGCAGGTCTCCCCGCAGTTTCCCAAAGAAGCATGTTGTTTTCCTTCACTGGAAAATAGCCCAGCTCCCCTCCCTGACCTGTACACCTCACCACCCCATTTGAGATTTTCAAATGTTTCCTCAAAGCAGGAAATTTTTCAATCTGAGATTTCACACCATGAACTGAATCAGCCTGTATTGAGTTATGATTCAAAGTCAAGGTGACCCAGGTGTAAAACCCTCTACCAAGTATTACAAAAGGTACTCGGCAGAGACCCGTGGCTACTGCCCTGGAGCCTTGCTGGCGGCCTTCCTGTAGCCCCGGCTTTGGGGCAAGGACCTCCCCTGGCAAGTGGGACCCTAACCTGGCCTATCGGAAATGTGGTTTCACTCTTACTAGAGTGTCTTGCCTCTTATGGGGGACGCTCCTCGGTGACCACTCCCTCCCAGGACAGTGAGCGAGCTGCTGACTGGCAGGTGGAGGCAGGCCCCTGGGGCTCCCCGTCAACTAACATGCCCAAAGCTGTCACAGACAGACCTGGGGGGCCATAGTAGTTTACCTGCTGGGGTGACTATGCCCCAAAGGACCTTACAGTAGATCTCATGGAACAGCCACCTTCCTGTTCCTCCCCGGCCTCAGCTTGCAGACTGAGCACTGGGCCTCACCTGGCATGAGTCAGGGGCCTGTCACCGGCCCTGGCTGCTGTCTTCCAGGTGTGCAGGTTGGCCAGGCCAGCTAGGTCAGGGAGACTTTAAGGACCCAGGGGGACAGCTACAGGACTGTTAGCACAAAAAGTAGCCAAATAGCCCAAAGGGTTATATTTCTTGCACTGTTTCTGTGTGGTGAAGATAACCTCAGGAGTTAATGGCCACTAAGGGGCAGGAGTGACTGGATTGCTGGAATTTTCCAGAATTCCTTCTATCCTGATGTCTAGATATCAGTTCCCATCCCCAAAGTGGGAGATCTTGTCTCTTGTGCCCTTTCTCAAGAGGGGAGCTCAAGCCAGGCTCCTTGTGGTATGAAAAGGAGGTCACCACTGGGAAAGCGGGACCCCAGACATTTTCATGGGCATCCTTGAGAATCGAACACTTCTGGCCTTGTGCTGGAATTCCATGGCCTTGTGCTGGAATTCTGTGGTGCTCCGTTCAGGCCCAGGGTACTTGGTGTTTCCAACAGATGTGTTGATCTGGGTCAGCTCTGAACAGGCCTTTCACTGCCTTGGGAGAGAGTGTTGTAAGGAAGACATTCATGCTGTAGAATGTGGATTTTAAATGTTTTCTTCTTTTACTACTTGGAAGAAAAGTTCTTTTGGCGATTCTTCTCTGATTTTGGAGATGTTTGGAAGCATCTTCACTGATATGAATACAAGCCCTGTCTGAAGCCAGTTCATACTTGGGAAACAGCAAGGCTTAGAGGAAGAGAATGCCAAAGATCAATCACTGGGTCCTACCCTGTCTCCTCTGTAGAAAGGAGGGCAACAGAGAGGGCTCTTCCCTGCAAACGCATAGCTCAGGTAGGGAAGCTTGATAAGTCCCTCTGTTTGTAAGAGGCAAGTAGGTAACCCAAGCTGAGTCCTGTGCAGGGTGCTCTGGAGATGTGACTTGAGGCTTGTACCCCTGCTGTCTTGACCTTACATCTCCCCCTCCTTTGCAAGGCTGCTCCCCAACTCTAGAGTCCAAGAGTTGGGGGGAACCTTTTAGTTATTGACTTATTCTGTAGAGTAAGTCAGATGTAAGATAAGAGGATGAGTCCACTCACCACTCTTGCCATCCCATAATAGAGGAGCTGCTGCTTAGAGTGTGTGAGGGGACAACCCTCGTAGCCTGGGGAAGTATTGGAAATTCCCAGAAATACATAGAGAATTACAATCCCAAACCCAGGCATCAAGGCCTGTCTCTGCCCCTGGTGTGATACACCAAAGTCAGTTCTTGTATTAGTCAAGACTGGTTGGCCCTCATTTTTTTTATCCTGAAGTAAATCTGCGATCTATAACTTACACTGATAGAGTATCTCCTAGTCTCCCTCCCCCACTATGGGTTTTAATTAATTAGGGTATTTGAGCTGTTATTTCTTGAACTTACTTTTTTAGAGTTGATTCTTTAGAAGATAATCAGGCTAGAGAGAGAGATCTTTTGAAATGCATGAGAAATACTAGGGCCAAGACTGGCTGACATATAACAAAGCAGTATTTGATTTCTTTCTTGCATCCTAGTGCTTGTAGAAAATGCTGTTCTGGAGCTTCAGATCCCACCCAGGTCTCCCCCAGCTGCCCCAGGGGGTGAGACATCAGCAGATCTGCAGCAGATTGGAGGCCTGTTGTGGGGGTGGCACCCCTCAGAAGACTTTTGATAAAGGATTTTCTGTCCTTGTGGGCTTTGCTGCAGAGCTTCTGAGGATGGGGGGAGTGGAGAGGTGGGGGCGGTATAAGAAAGATACCCCATTTGCTGCTGGGTATCACACACCCAGCAAGGCAGTGATGGGAATGTCAGAGCTCACGTTATTCTTTCTATTGTTTTATTTGTTGGGAATTGTCTATAATAAAACATTGAAAAAAAAAAAAAAGGGCCTCCCTGGTGGCACAGTGGTTAAGAGCTGTGCTCTGGAGCTGTCAGCAGCGGCGATGGGAGTTCGACGGGCTGGCCCAGGAGATTTCCACATGGCACAGCAGGCCTCTCCTGCCTCGCTGCTGCTCCCCTCAGCAGTGTGTTTCAGTTGATCTGTCTGTTCTGCTCCCCACTCTGTCTCTGGTGAACCCTCTCGCCACTCCACACCTCTGGCCAGCTTGTATGCATAAATAAATAAATCTTTTTAAAAATGTATGTAACAAAAACTGCCTAGGCCAAGCGTGGACCCTGTTCAGTGGATAATATCCTTGTTTGTTTTAGAAATGGCAGGATGTGTACATTTGAGATTGTTATAAATGAATTGAACTAGATCCTGGTGGGGTGATGCTAAATCCGTAGAATTTCCCCAGTAATAGGAGTGGCTTTGTTATTCATGTGTCCCTTGGATATAGGCTGGGCTTGAGAGGTGTCAGAATGAGGATTAACATCAGAAAGAACAGCCAAGAATTAGGGGGAAAGGAGTTTGAGATACCCTGACCTCCAGGAGAGAAGAGGGCCAGGAGGCCGAGTCAGATCTTGTGGCCAGTGAGTCAGTCAGTCGTGCCCTGGAGGCCCCAAAAATCTGGACACTGAAATTCCACTGAACACATTGCTGCACCAGGAGGGTGATGCCCGCTGACCCACAGTGGGAGGGAACCAAGTTCTGCCTTTGGGAACTCCCTAGGTGTAGCTCTGTGTGTCTCTTCATTTGGCTGGTTTTGATTTGTATCCTTTATAATAAAGCGATAATCATGTACATGGCACTTTGAGTCTGAGTTCTAGAGAATTATTGAATCTGAAGAAGGCTGTGTGCTATAAGCACAGAGCTTGTTTCTCTAAATTCATTTTGAAACCCAGCTCCCAGTGTGATGGTATTGAAGGTGGGACATGTGGGAGGTGATTAGACCAGAAGGGTGGAGTCCTCATGAGTGGGATTGTTATGCACAACTGAGGTGAACCCAGGGACTCCCCAACTTGCATGCTCTAAATGGGTCCCTTTTAATCACATGACTAACCCAATGCAAGGTAAATGGAGGCATCCTGTGAAGGCTTCCAGGAGGCCTCTTTAAAATACAACCCCTTTTCTCTTCCCCATTTCCCCCATCTTCCTGCTGCCTGGGATGTAGAGATTAAAAACAACTATTAATCAACTGAAATGCAAAGGGGCGATTTGTCATGAAGACCGCAGCCACAGCTACTGAGAGCAGGGAAGAAGCCAAAAGAAGGGAGCCCAAGACTGAGCACTAAACTATATTTAATAAGTGGACTCTCCATGCACACACCCAGAACTTGGGGGCTGGTTTCCTGTCCTCAAATTAGAAGAAGCAAATCTCTGGGGAGAGGGTATTCAAGGTTAGGCGAACAGACTTTTAATCTCACAGTCCTGGGTTCAAGTCCATCACTGAGTGATGCTGAGCAAGTAGGGCAACCTCTCTGAGCCTGTTATCTGGCTCTCCCATGAGGAGAATTATACCTACCTCTGCCTCATGGTATTGGTATAATGCACAGAAACAACATGTATGAAACATACTATATATAGCACTTAAGCACAGAATCTATTCAGTACATAAATGGTAGTTAAATTTTTATTGATGCAATAAAAAACATAACCAACAGTTACATAACAGTGCCTTCTAGCCAAAGCCCTTTCACAGGCTGGCTCCTGGAACTTTCACCAAAGCCTTGAAAGACATTTTCCATTTGCCACAACATGCATGGAACTGGAGGGGATTATGCTAAGAGAAATAAGTCAGGAGAAAAACAAATAGGATTTCATCCATAGGTAGAAGATGAAGAAACAAAGCAAAGGAACAGGACAAAACCAAACTAAAACAAACCCTTGGATTCAGACTGCAGAACTGAGGCCACCAGAGGGGGAATGAGGGATGGAGGCAGAGGAGGTTGTGGTAGACAATGTTACTGGGCAGGGAGAGGGGCACCACAGAACCCCCAAACCTACCCACTCTACATAGATTCTGCCATCCACCACATCAAGACAAAACATATAAGACCTTTAGTGGAAAGGAACTTTAATACAATTAATTAGTGTACAATACAGACAAGACAAAGAATATAGTTTCCAAATCTAGCACTCAAAGTTACTCATCTCCTCATGGATAAATGTCCACCCACGCAGGTTGGTCCAAAGCAAGGCCTGAAAGCCTGACACGAGTCTAAAGCACCTTCTGGAGGGGAGCATAGAAAAGGGCTGTTAAGAGAGTGGATGCCCCTGGGTCTGGTGTGTACGCCAGTTGAAGAATAACAGCTGCCACACTAAACGTGAGAGCAAGCAAATGTGGATTTATTGAAGCAAGAGAAAAGGACTCCTGGGCCTCCCTGGTGGCGCAGTGGGTTAAGCACAGCACTGTGGAGCTGTCAGCAGCTGCGGCTCAAGTTTGATGCCCAGCCTGGTAGCTTCCCACATGGCGCAGCAGACCTCTCCTGTCTCGCCAGCTGCTCCCCTCAGCAGCATATTTCGGTTGATCTACCTGTTCTAATCCCCACTCTGTTTCTGGTGAACACTCTCATAGCCCCACACCTCTGGCCTACACCCCCAGCTTGTATGCATAAATAAATAAATCTTGAAAAAAAAAAAAGAAAAAAGCTCCCGCCAGCAGGAGGGGAAGAGGGAGGATGCCCGTTTACTGCAGCCCTGCCTGACTGTACACTGTCAGACTTCCTGTTGTCGGATGTGCCAGACTATGGATTAGGCACTAAGTGGCCGGGAAGTTTCATGGTGGTTGTTGTTCTGTTCCCTAAGTATCCTGTAACCGATCTTACCAGCTCAGCAACATTTCAGCAAAACACTTCTGTTTTTCTAGGAGCTGTTTTGTTCCTTCTGTCCCTGCATTGTTTAAAATCACTGTCCCGTGGCTCAGCCTTTCCCGTTCCCCAAGTTCTCCTGGTCTCAGTCCCGCTCAGGGTCAGAAACAGACAAGTCTGGGAGGAAAAGAGCAAAATCAAAACCAAGATCAAAGCCGCCATTGTTAACCTCCCCACGGTGTCTCACCCACATCTGTTTTAACCAGTCCAGGACCAAGAAGCAAGTGCAGCTTCTTCGCACGTGTCTCTGCTCCATGTGCCTCCTCCAGGCCTCCTTCGGCGCTCCATGCTGCTTCCTTCCTTCTTCAGTCTCCTCTCCAGCTTCTTCTCCCTCCTCAGCTCCACCCTCCTTTCAGTGGGGCAGGTACCCCCTTTCCCTGTGGACCACCCTGTTAACAATAACACACACAGGAAGAGGTGTGAAGCTGTACTCTGCAATCAAACGGGTGGCAATTAATGTTACCTCAATAAATTTTTATAAGTGAAAAAAAAATGGCAGACATCTTTACTAACCCTGCTTCACAAATGATGCCCAGAGGAGAGAGTCTTGCCAAGGACAACACCCCTAGTGTGTGAGTCAGCGGGCCTCCACACCCACAGGACCTGCCTTTCCTCTCAAGTGCAGATGTGCAGATCAGGCATGAGCAGGCGTAGCCCTGCCAGCCCTGAGCCCTGGTGCTTGGGTCCTCGCCCTGCCACTGGCCAAAGTCCACTGGAGCTTAGTCCTAATGACCCTGAGTCAAGAGGACTTTATTCAGTGACGTGAGACGTATGTAGGACATTTGAGAGAAACAGTTTTATACCCCCAAATTCCAAGAGAGCAGAAATACAGGAGACAGCTGCTAACAGTGGGAAGAAGTAATAATGACATTTATTGCACACCTGTGTGTGCCGGACATTTCACTCTCTCCGTGTGTCTTCACCATACCTGTGACATAGCTATTTGCTCTCCTCCATTTTATGGATGGAAACACTGAGAATCCAAAGGGTTAGGAAACCCATCCATGCCTTTGCAACTCATTAAAGGGAAGGAGGTAAGATCTGAGCTCAGCTCTGAGGAGCATGAAGCCATTTCAGTCTGGCTTCTTTCACGTAGTGGTACACATTAAAGATTCCCATGGAATTGATAGCTCCTGTCTTTTTTTTTCTTTAAAGATTTATTTTTATTTATTTATACATACAAGAACTGGGGTATAGACCAGAGGTGCCGGAGGTGAGAGGATTCACCAGAGACAGAGTGGGGAGCAGAACAGGCAGATTGACTGAACTACACTGCTGAGGGGAGCAGCGGGCCAGGCAGAAGAGGTCTGCTGCGCCATGTGGGTCAGCTCCATGGCTAGGACTGAACATGTGCCGCAGTGGTGATAGCTTGATAGCGCTGAGTCTTAACCCCCTGCACCACCAGGGAGGCCCCCTGCTCATATTTTTAACTTATTTGTGTAATTAAAAGTAAAGAGCACTTCTTGTAGGCAGTACATATTTGGGTCTTGCTTTTTTATGCAACCTGACAATCTTTGTTTTTGATAAGTTTAGGCTATTTATATTTTAATATAATAAAGCATGTGGAATGGAAAATAATTCTGTATTCATCTTAAAATCTGCTCTTAATTTTCTTAGTCTTTTTTTTCTCCTTGAACCACTTGTATGCTGGTTTCAGGTTGTCCAGCACCTATGTTAATTTATTGTTGTTCTGTAAAATGTTATTCAACTCTTGGGGATATAAAAAAGTATTCATTTGCAATTTTATAATCATCTTTCTCCATGTAAAAGATTCACACATGCAAAGAGCACTTGACTTTCAATATCTATACCTGTTAATAATATTGGATTATTAATCCTCCTCTGATGCCACTAAAACTACCAGATGCAATTACCCTTGAAGTGACACAAAGAGTAGCATCACTTGTCTAGAAAATTCTAAATTTTAAAAATCTTCACTGCGGCAGCCATCCTGCTTTTGCTATGTGCTGGTGTTGGAGAGCTCTTCTGCTTTCAGATTTACCAACAGCATAAAGCAAGAAAAATTGCCCAAACTTCAGCTCCGGTCAAGGGGGCAGAGTCACATGGTACCTATGACAGCTACAACAGATGACCAAAAACTTCAGAGTTCTCTAATTAAAAAAAAAAAAAAGAAAATCAAAAAAAACTGGCTGTGAATAAGGTAGCTGACATTGAGGGACCAAAATGAGGGTGGAAAGAGCACCAGGGACGATGGTGATGGTGTATGGGTGAACGGGTGGTGGAAATTCTAGGGGGACTACACCTGGGAAAAAAAAAGCAGAGATCGTACCCAAATGAACAATGATGTAAAACATAAATAAATGGCAAAAAAATAAATAAATAAAGGACAGCTGGCATTGAAGAGGTGAACATGATTAAAGATGATGGGACAGTTATTCATTTCAACAATCCCAGAGCCCGAGCTTCCCTTTCTGCTAACGCTTTGCAGTTAGCAGTCATGCAGACGCCAAGCCAATCACAGACAGCCTCACAAGTCTTTGAAAGTCAGCTGAACAGTTAGTTCCCTTGGCAAGTGTCGGACAGCAAAACATCAAAGCCAGAAGACTTTCAAGAGTAGGATGCTGGGCCTCCCCGGTGGCGCAGCAGTTAAGCACTGCACGGTGGAGCTGTCGGCAGTGGGCGACGTGAGTTCGACACCTGGCCCAGGAGATTCCCACATGGCGCGGCAGATCTCTCCAGCCTGGTCCGCTGCTCCCCTCAGCAGTGTATTTCCGTCGATCTGCCTGTTCTGCTCCCCACTCTGTCTCTGGTGAACCCTCTCACCCTCCCATGCCTCTGGCTTGTACCCCAGCTTGTATGCATGAATAAATAAATCTTTTTTTTTTTTAAGAAAGAGTAGGATGATGATGTTCCAGAACTAGAAAATTTTGATGAGGCATTAAACAATGAAGCTTTTCCTGCTTTCTTGATTTAACAAGTCAGCTATGTGGTTCCAAAGCCTTATAGACATGGAGAACATGATGATTACTTTTGTCTCAAGGTAAATACTTAGTTTGTCATTTGATTTTGCATTTTGCACTTCCAGGATCCATCAATCCATGTACGTCCTTTTGGAAAGTTATTTATTTATTTATTTTTTTGAAAGCTACTTTTTGAAAATAGAAATGAATGTATTCATGCTTAGGAAGTGCCGACTATCTTTAGTCAGAAACATGCCAACAATGCAAATCCAAAGTACTGGTACAATTTGAGGGTGTTTTGAGTTTTGATTCTTTTTGTTGTTGTTACTGGTGTATTTCTAGCATGTGTATGAGTGGAGAGCAAATTGGAAAATTTGCTCTATGATCCTCCTCCCCCCAGTAGAAATAAAACCAATCTTTACCTTAAGATAATAAATAAAACAGGGCCTCCTTGGTGGTGCAGGAGTTAAAGTCTCAATGCTATCAAGCTATTGCCAGCCCCTGTAGCCTGAGTTAGATCCTTGGCCAGAGAGCTGACCCACATGGCGCAGCAGACCTCTGCTGTCTCACCTGCTGCTCCCCTCAGCAGTGTATTTCAGTCAATCTGCCTGTTCTGCTCCCCTGTTCTGGTGAATCCTCTCACCCACTGCACCTCTGGCCTATACCCCAGTTCTTGCATGCAAAAATAAAAATAAATCGTAAAAAATAAAATATGCCAAACCAAATTATTATTTAACAAAAATTACCTTTCCTTAAAAAAAAAAAAGCTCAGAAACTTACTCTTTATAAAGCACTCACTGCTTATCCGTAAGCCAGGCCACCTCTTCATGTACCCCTAAAAGAATAGGCTGAATGAATCCCTGTGCTTCCTTTTTGGAAAGTTACTTTTTGAAAATAAAAACAAATGTACTCATGATTAGGAAGTGCCAACTATCTTTCGTCAGAAACATGCCAGCCATGCAATCTTTAAAAACAATTTCTGGGGCCTCCCTGGTGCGCAAGGGGTTAAGTATTAGCACTATGAAGCTATCTGCAGCCACTGCAGCACGAGTTTGATCCCCGCCCAGGGAGCTTCCCACATGGCGCAGCAGACCTCTCCCGCCTCGCCCACTGCTCCCCTCAGCAGTGTATTTCAGTAGATCCACCTGTTCTGCTCCCCACTCTGTCTCTGGTGAATCCTCTTACCCCCCACACCTCTGGCCTACACTCCAGCTCTTGTATGCACAAACAAATAAATCTTGAAGAAAAAACAATTTCTGTGAAATGTAAAAGGCAGTCTCGCCTCCTGGGACACGGCTGCTGCCCAGTCCACGTTCATTCCCTTCTGCAGCGGGAGCAGTCCTGGTGGGCGAGGGGGCTTCTGTTTGCTTTCACTTGCTATTCCTCCTGATTCCTGAGGAGGCATGGCTCTGACCGGCTGTTTATATACCTGCCAGATTTCTTTAGGACATTCCTACAGTGATGCACAATGACCCCTCACTTACCACCTGTCTGGGAATTTGCCAGGGACCATGAGCGGGCACAGAGTACAGGCACACTCTACTCTTTGAGGAAACCGCCGTCTCTACCATGGGGAAAGGGAGAGTTCTGGAAGTGATAATGCTCCCAAAGCTGGCAGAGATTTGCACGTGCCCCAGTCAAGTATGGTCTCTCTCTGGGTAGATCAGCCAGCGGCAAAATGTCTTTCAGGATTTGGGCACCGTTCTCACATGGGCGGGGCTTTTGTGGGGGTGGGCTTGCCTTTGGAGTCCCGGCCTGTGACATGGCCATGGAAACATTCTGCCCAGGTGTCTCTTCACCCCCATTCCACACCCGCGCCCCAGTGAGGCTGTAAGTGTGAACTTCTCCAGCTGGGCTTGCGCTGGGCATCGCGGTGCTCCCATTCCTCCTTTGAGAAACAAATGGCACATCCTCAAAGGCCACAAACACCTGCTGGGGGTCCAGAGGCGCCTCTGCAGTCATGGGAATCTGGGTCTATCACTGCACTGTCCAGTGGTGACCACCTTTCCCCCTGTCCTTCTGCTCTTGTCACCTTGGGCCTGGCCCTGCATTTGGACAGACCCAAATGTAGCCAAAATGACCACCATCTTGGTGATGCCAAAGTCCCCCAACATTCTTCTAATATGCCAGAATGGCATCTCACTTGAGTTTCAGCTCAAGTGCTCACTTCTTTCTAAAGCTTTCTTCCACCACCACCTTAAACCTTTGTGCCAGAGTTCTCCATGGTACTCAATGGGCTTGTGGATGTGCTAAGGGTAGAAAATGATTGGAGACAGCAGAAGATACCCAGACACAGCAAGTTCATCGCCAGTTGATGTAAAATATGTCTGAGACCCCCCTCCCACCAGCTGGGACTGGAGTCCTTGGTCCAGAGGGTCTTCACTGGAGTCTAGGAGGTCCCTGAAACAGGCTGTAAAATTTTACTGAGTGGACAGCAACAGGGGTTTGTGTGTCCGCAACTGGAACCAGCTTCTTACTGAGGTCTGCGTGTGGCTCAATTAAAGCAAAGATTTCCTGACCTGGATAGAGATGGTGTAATAGTGAAAAAACAAACCAACAATTCTACACTCTCCTCCCCCTGCTAGATGTTGGAGTCACAAGACTGGCTGGTACCCCAGCTCTGTGTGACACTGGCATGTCACCTTTCTGAACCATGTTGCCCTCATTTGGAAAACAAAAATGATATCTGCCTATTAGAGATAAAATACTTTCGGAAATATTGCATAATAAATGATCAAATGCTTTACAAATATGCTGTTAAGCTACTTAATTCCACCAGATAGTTGTTAGTTTATATGCTTCAGTTATATCATTTCTTACCTACCTAGAAGTAATGGGCTCTTATTGTTAGCTTTTCTCCCTCCCCCCCCCCCCCCCCCCCCCCCGTTGTCTGGGTGTTTCATTGGTTCAGAGTCCACTGCCATTACCTGAATCATGGTCACAAGTTCTGTATCAGACACAAAAGGTCACGGCTCCTCTTACCATATCAAGCAAGGCTCACGCGACATTTCAGCCAGAGAGTGCTTGTTTATAAGGAAACAGTCTCACTGCAGCCGATCCCCCGCTCTTCCCAAGGAAGCAGGCGTGCTATTTAAAGCCATCCTTCCCAAACTCTCTGTGGTGACAGGCCATGGTTTTTATTTTCACATTTCCGATAGATCATGTATTGATACTTTTATAAAATACACTTAGAAGTGACATGAGAAAGACATGCAGAATATAAGCTACAATTTATGATTAGATTTAATAGTCCATTGTCAAAACAGCTGTAATCATGTCTAACCTTGTACTCTTAGTTTCTGTGCTTACTGTCTGGTAAATTAGAAGCAGTTTGTGGGCAGGACTATCTATGAGTAGTCCAGATTGAAAGACTACAAAAGCATTTCATGAAAATGACGCCCAGGAGAGAATGGGGTTGGCTGCTGGGCGGTTATGGTCTCCCCCAACTCAGTCAGCTCCTAGGAGGACCAGCATGTGCTAGAATAGGCTCTCTGGCAGACCCTTGAGGACAGGCTGAGGTGTGTGTGGGCAGCTCTGGGAGGACATGGTGTTGCTTGGCCAGCTGCCCTGTGAAGACAGTACTTTGGCAACTTCTTTTGTTAAGTCTCCCCAGTGCGCCCCCCACCCCCAATGCAGAGGCCAGTGTCCTGCAGAGTAAATGTTCCATGACACACTCAAAGAAACTTCACAAAAGATAGTCAAATGTTCATCAATTTGAATGCAAACTGACCAGTTAAGCTCCTTGTCTTCCAAGCTTAGTATATGTAGCTTTCTTACAGACTAAGTCACATTTTTCTACTCACAGGTGAGGAAAAAAGACTGTGGGGGGGGAGTCCCTCTGAGAGCTGTATCATAACCACCAGCATTCCTGCTGCCCAGCACAGTGAATGTAACAGCCTAAATTTGACATTACTTTATATTGTTGCCGTGGTGTGTTAATGATGAAAAAGCAGCAAAGGCGAGGACCTGGGATTGGTGTTAGTTCTGGGCTAGTCTGTAAAGGAAGCCAATATCCCCCTCACTGAATATAGGGGGCGAGTGTGTACGTGTGTGCAGCACAACTCCCAGTGTCCAGTTTGTGTTGAAGGTGTTTAAGAAACTAGACCATGGACTCACCAGGGATAGCTAGTCCAATGGAGAGCCCTCCTGTGAACTTCAGGGGCTCTGACAGCCAAGCATAGTTCATGTTCATTGATCAAGAAAAGGCATTTTATGTTTAGCATTGTTTGATTTTTAAAACGCAGGCAAGTTATTTCAAAAAATTCTCAAATGTGGACTTGTGGTTAAAGATGACAGAATGAAGCTGGGTCATAGGCACTCCCTTCTCTGATACTTAATGAGTAAAATGTTCGATGGGATCCTCCCTGGTGGCGCAGGGGTTAAAGTCTCAGTGCTATATTGCCAGCCACTGTGGCATGAGTTCAATCCCCACCAGGGAGCTCCCCATGTGGTGCAGCAGACTTTCCTGTCTCACCCGCTGCTCCCCTCAGCAGTGTATTTCAGTCAATCCTCTGTTCTGCTCCCCACTCTGTCTCTGGTGAATCCTCTCACCACCCTTCTGCACCTCTGGCCTACACCCCAGTTCTTGTATGCATAAATAAAAATAAATCTTTATTAGAAAAAATGTTCTATGTCACAAAATATTGTATTAAATCCACAGAACACATGATAAAGCCCTAACACTTCATAAAAATTCAAATGGAAAGAAATGTGGACTTTGCCAAGTTTTCTCTCCCACCTCCCTTTTATGTCATTACATAGCCCTGAGGGAGGCTATAGGTTGCAAACCTGTGTATGAGATTTTATGAAAAACTTAGTTGTCTAGAAAAATTAGCTGTGTTCATGCCAGGCTTGCTGGCCTGTGATGATTACTCTCCACTGCTGCTGTCTCCAGCACTCTGCCCTTTGTCACTGGCTCTCCAAGCCTCTGGGTCTGCAGCCATTGGCCGAGGGCACCCATCCCCACAGCCTTCTTTTATAAAGAAAACTAAGGCTCAGGCAAAACAGGTAACTCGCCCACTGTTAACCAATGGCAGAGGCTGGGGGTTCAACTTAGGAATTGCAAGTAATTCTATCCTCTTTCCACTGTACATACTGAAAATGAGACAAATTCACTTCATTTATTTCATTTACTGCTCTACTCCACCAGGAGCCATCAATTTGTATGTTTCTTCTGAGTGTCATTCAAGGGTGTCCAATCTGTACCCATAGGTTACCGAAGCATTGGCAATATGTAAAGCCACCTATTTTATCTCAATGTTGTGTCAAAAAGCAACACAAGAAGCCCACGTTAACTGGCTTCAGAAATCCTTTTCACGATGATGGCACAAGTAAAGGAAGTCTGTGCCCCCTCCCCCCAAAACTGAAGCCAAAGCCAAAGTTTTGAAGGCCAAAAAAGCAGTGCCAAAAGACAATTAGAGTTACAAGAAAAAGAAGATCCACACGTCACCCACCTTTCAGAGGCCCAAGATGCCGCGGCTCCGCAGGCAACCCTAATATCCCGGGAAGAGTGCTTCCAGGAGAAGCAGGCTCGACTACTGCGCCATCATCTAGTTCCTTCTGGCCATTGAGTCTACCATGAAGAAAAGACACACAACACACTTGTGTTCATGGTGGATGTCAAGGTCAACAAGCACCAGATGAAACAGGCTGTGACGAAGCTCTGTGACACTGATGTGGTCAAGGTCAACATCCTGATCAGCCCCGATGGCGAGAGGGCTTTATGTTCCACAGGCTCCTGGATGCTTTGGATGTTGCCAACAAGATTCGGATCATCTAAACTGAGTGTAGATGGCTAATTCTAAATATATTTTTTTTATCATAAAAACCAAAAAACCACCAGAGCATACTTAAGTGTTGCACTTCTTTTATTAAAAAAATCTTCAACATATCAAATGCTTTAATTTACATTGCTCTGTCTGTACACGCTGACCATGATACAGACAGCACATAGCAAAATATCACAGGGTCACCCAGTGGCAGGTACAGGGCACTGTGGCCAGAGACAGGAGAAAGTACCTGAGGCCTGCTGGCTACTTCAAGTGGACGCCTCACAAGTGTCCTTGACACTGTGAGTTTAGAGAGCCGATCTAATCGGCTCACCCACAAGAGTGACAGGGTCAAGGACCCAGGTTGCTCTAAACTTGGATAAAACAGAATTAGAAACCAGAGTGCCAATTATCTGCAAGGCTCATATAAGCCAATCAAATTGGAGAGCTGGCGGGCAGAGACCAGCCTGCAGGAATGGGAGCAAATGTTCATCTGAGCCACAGTCATTCAGCCCCACACAGCACCCTTTCTCTTCATGCTAGGACTTTCCCCAGAACAATCCCCTCATGTGGCCAGAAGCCCCCTCGCCTGGACAATGTTAGAGGAACAGGAAAAACAGTATTACTTTCCAGATCCCCCTTCTCAACATCTCATCAGGTATCAAAAAGTCCGTGATGGGAATGTCCCAGGTTAAAGTGTATCTCCTGTTCCGTGCATTCTGGAGGATTCCCTCAGGGATGAGGTAGTGCCAGGCATCTCTGCAGGGACTGAGGAAGTGGCCCAGGACTCCTGTCAGCAACGCCCTTGTATTGATAGCTGCTAACAAACCACAGTTATGTCATTCAAGCTTTGTGAACTTCTGTATTAGACGGTGACATTTTTTGATTCTCTCTCCAGAAACTGGGAATGTAGCTCTTTGAGACCTGCACTCCTCACGCGCCAACCAGCCAGGCCCATGGGTGAATACCTGTGTTTACTTACATAACTGAAATTCAATTACACCGACTGCTTCAATACTTTACAAAGACAAGAAACACAAAGGACAGAGGCTAAGTCAGTGCTTTACTATTTGACAATTTAAAATGCCATTAAAACTTGTGAAATAGCCAAGTGACCAAATTCCAAGCTGCCACTGGGACCTCCAAGATAATCTTTTCACCAAAAAACACAAGGTGCTTGAATACATAAAAACGAGTATAAAATTAACCAGGTGAGGGTCATTAGAGCAGGGGCTCCTATACCCTTGCCCTAGCTGAACACGAGGTACAGTTTAAAAATGTCAGTGTGCATCAGAATTGCCTGGGGCACTTGCTAATAAAACCAGACATGTCTGTGTCCCAGCCAGACTGATTCATGAAGCCCAGGGCTGAGCTCAGGCATCCGTCAGTCAGAGAGTTTGCAGATCACACTTTGAAAAACAGGAAATAGGCCTCAAAGGGAAAATCTGAGAAAGGCAGGGGGGCATCTTTTAAAAGCAAAACCAAAACCTTTGCCATGGTGCCGCTGTGAAAGCACTTTCATTTGGGTTGGGACAGATAAACAACACCATTTTTTCTTTTAAAATTTCTAATTTTTTTTTAAGTACATCTACCTACATTCTATTTTATCCAATTAGGTAGAAATTAAACAATTATGAATATAAAGTCCTGGTTCTTACTTCAATATTATCACTTGGAGGGAAAAACCACAAAAAATTATCAGCCATTCTGTCGACTTTTTCAGGTGAACAAGTACAAATTATGTATTCGGATCCACATGAATATGTAAATTAATATAATCTTTAAAATTTTCTAGTTAGTGCAAATTTAAAATTCCATAATATACATTAAATACAATTTTACTTTATATTACAAATGCAAACTACTTTTCTTTTGACATGCTGGTAGTATTCATTTTTACAGCACAAAAACTGCCATTTATGAGTCACAGTATATTTTATAATTCTAAGTAGGCAAACATATTTCAAAAAGCAAATACTACACTTTTTGAGACACCCTGAAAAATAAAAATAATTTTTACTATAAAATTTTTATAAACATTAGCTATATTAAGAGTTCACAGCTATTTGTTGCCAAAAACCTAAAACACATTTAAGATCATGTAATCTTACCAGACAACCTGTATTTTAAAACAAGCCAATTTGATTTCTATTAAATACAATAAAAGCACTGAAAATTACTAACATCTATTTATGGAATCTGTAGAGCTGCCAGGTATTCAGTATTTAAGCCACTAAGTTTATAAGGAGTTAGGAATATATTAGGACAGGAAAAGATGAGGGAAATCTGAAACGGACATGGAGATACCTCATGTATATCTTCCTGAGAATGCAGAAGTTAGTATTTTAAAATCAAGACAATTCAGAATGGAGTAAGAAAATCTTATGGCAAATTATGTGTTTTAAAAGTGTGGAAACCTTAATAATGTAAACAGATGATATCCTAATACAAAACTTGCAAACATGTCTTGTAAATTGAACTTATTTGAAACAAGTCACATGCCTAAACATTTATTTGAAGTGTTGAATAAATGTGCCTAAAAAAGTAAGTGAATTTTGCTAAGATATGTTTTATGACATGGTATTCTGAAATAACTTCCCTAAACAAAAATTAAGTGTAAAGAGTGAATAGGCAACAGAAAAAGTTCAAGGCTCAGTAGGGAAAAAACCTACCTACAAAAAAGTTGCAGTAAATGAGGGTATTGTATATAAACCTGTTTTAAACCCAAAGTAACATTATGGTTAGACTAGTCTCAACAATTTAAAAAAAAGCAAAAATATCGTTATTTTGATTATTCTGATATTAACTATTTACTTTGATTCTATAATTAGCACAATGAATTATAGATAAAATATAGCCTAAAATAAAGTGGATTTAACAATATATTTATAAAATGTGATATATGTAACAATTTTGACTATTAATTAAGGAATAAAACGCATTACATTCAAAACATGATCAACCCCCAAAAGAATATCTATGAAACTCTCCCTCCACTGCAATAGGATACACTATGAAAAGCGTTCTGAGTAAGGTAAAAACATGAAAACAGATCTGCTCACAAAATCTTTCAACACTACAACTAGCATTTCCTGTGAGATCTGGAGAAGTTAGCTCAAGCAAAATAGATATGGTTTTATAATGTATTGACTGCTGTATATAGTACTGAGCTGTTCCTCAAAAAAAGGCCTGGGTCTGAAGGTGAATGAATGAAAATTTATGGCAATTTGTGGACTACAGATTTATAATAGATGCTAAGGGAGCTAACGATGTTTTGAGGAATACATTCAAGTCTTTCAGAGATTTACCTTCTGAAAGACCACCAGGACCACAAAGGGACCACCTGTGAGAAAATACACAGGCTGGATATCAGCCCCTTGGGTCAGCTTATCTGCAGAACTTGATGGAATAGATGGGCTAACGACAGAAGAGCACCCTCTAGGGGAAATGATGAGATTAGCCTTTCAGTAAGTTTTCGGCAATTGAGGGACGGTTTGCTAGTGCTTTCATTCCCCCTCTGTAAAAAGTATTTCATTCCTCTTTTTTTAAAAAAATTGAGTATTTCTGAAGAATGAGACTACATTTTGGTAATATATCTGTCAGAATTACTATGGGTTTTTATATGCAGTCAATGGGCTTCATTTCTGATTGTGACTCACAGAATATCTGTGATCAATTTAACTTATTAAATAAAGCCACATATTGCAAAACTGTAAACACAGGTATACCACAATAAAGAAAATAAATAAGTAAAAAAAATATATCTCTCATTTTAAAATAAATACCATATAAACATTTTAGCAGTGGATTCTATCCACTTTCCCTCGGGGGAAATTCTGTTAAGTAGTTTTGATAGAAAAGACCACTGTATTATGACAGACCACTAAAGTTTTAAAACTTATCAATCATTATTCAGCTTTTTTTGAGCAATTAACCTAATTAGTAATGAGGAAACTAGTAATCTGACTAGTATGTTTTCTTCTGTATACTTTTTTGGAACTGTTGATAGTCTCTTAATCAAAAGTTAAGTTGGTGAACTATCCAGTTCAGAACCCGTAACTTTCAATACAAAGTGCTCTGAGTGTTAGTTTTTGCCAGCTCACCTCTGTGGTTCTCTTTTGTCTATATTAAGTTACAAACAAGATGCTGAATTTATCTCACCATGGTCATGAACACAGTTAAGCAAACAATATTTGGAGGTCTAAAAATGCTCCTACAATAAAAATTAAAAATTCTAAGCACTGGCTTTAATATTTCTCTTTTTAGAGCTTCTTGGAAACAGACACAAGTCGACTAGGAGCCGGGCAGCAGGAGCTCATATGAGACCTGCCACAGGAGGGCGTCCGGCACTGCCCGTGCTGCTGACACCAGCCATCTCCTTTCAAAAGGGCGAGTTAGTTTTTAAATGTTATGGTGTCACCATATTAAAAATGAAGGCGGAAGTGACTCTCCACCCCATCTTGCAGATGTATGATGTGTCTAGCAAACGCCTGGTTCAAGAACAAGGAATGAGATGCATGCTTTAGAGGGACTTGAACTCTCAAAGCTAGGGAAAACATTTCATCTACACATAACATTCTGGGGCATTTTAAAAGTTAGTGCTATATGATCAAGGAGTTTTGCTGAAAACAGAACAGGCATTTATAAACAACTGGAAGTTGGGCTGTTTTGGGAATGCTATTTACATGAACGCATACTCATATTACTGGTGAACTTAAGATTCAAGAGTTGACAGAATTTCTTTTGGATGGGTATGTTTCTACTTGTTTGTGAGAATTCTATACTAAGTTTTCATTTCTTCATTCATCCGTTTCCTTTAAGTCCTCTTGATCCGAAGCACTAGAGATGTCATCGTCCGTTTGTTCGCCAGAGAAATACAACATCAGTGCATGTGTCTTGTGAGTTATGGTGACAATGCAGGGGCCCTGGGCCCATGGCTCCCCATCTACCTGCATTGGCATCATCGAGCACTTCAGAATCAGCTGGCATGAGGGAACAAATAATTAGCAAACAGTTAGTCCTCAGTAAGGTCTTCCTTAAATGCATCCATGGTCCCTTAACCCTTCTTAGGGACTTTTTTTACATTTACTTTATTCTTAGGAAATTAATCTTAGTACATCTTTAATCATTGATAATTTAAGGGATTCATTTCCAGTCAATGTTTTAATTCTTCAGCTGGATTTAGGCCTATTTCCTGTTTCTTACCCATCCCGCTGAAGCCCCCAGTGTAGATCAATAGCATGGGATGTAAACCACTGTTGAAGGAAAGCTCTATGCAGCACGTGTTATTTTCTTTGACATTATCAACTGCTTAGAAATGGACTGAGGCAAATTAACCTGTTACAGCAATATTTCACCTACCCGCACTGTATGTGCTTGTCCTATTCGAAAAGGATTTGCCAGTTTTACTTGAATTTGGGCACAGTGGAAAGATCCATATACTCCAACGACTTCCAATAAACCATCATCATGCCTAAAATTGGAAAGAGGAAATACAGATTATATGATGCAATAAAAAATCAGTCACACTAGGGCAATTAACTTTTTAACATGGGTAAACCACCAATTTATGTACAAATTTATGTTAATAAAGTATATAAAACAGAAGATTTGAGGGAAAACTATTTAAAATGTATAAAATAAATGTATAAATAAAACAAATGTATAAAATGTATATAAAATGTATAAAGAGCAACAGACCACTTTAAAGAAAACAGTGACATAAAAACCCATCACAAATGTACGTACCTGGCTAGTGGGTAAGTTTCATCTCCCATCCCTTCCCACAGTCTGCAGCCACCGCCCCAGTATCCAATGTTCAGAACTATGATACCTTCCAAATTAGGCAGGTCTACTCGCTCACCATCCAGTTCTAGCTTTAAAGAAACACAAACAGTTACTACAGGCACACTATTTCCAGACATACCACATAGGATTCGTGTCCAATTTCGTATTATAAAATACATGAGTGGTGCACGTGTAACTCCTCACTCAGGCAATCTCGCCATTCCCATCTGTTTATTTTTTAACCCAGATCAACAATGGCATCCTTTCTGTTAAATCCTATCATTCTTTGAGGTTTTATCTGACTTCTTGTTTCAGTAGCATTTGATATCACTGACCCATGCCTCTTTTCCTGAAAGATTCTCTTCTGTTCCTTTCTGGGAACTGGGCTCTTATTCCTCTAAGACCGCATACTTCCCATACCATATCACTTCTCAGACTGCATTACAATGTGTTTTAAATGTCTTTCTTCTCTCTAGACTGTAAATTTAGGAAAGCAAGGGATTTTTCAGTGTATCCCCAGTACCAAGGACAGTATCTGGCATTTTGTAGGTTATTTCACAAATAGATTCTGTATGAATAAAATACCCAACAATAAGACGAAGTGCTATCTTGTAAGTTCCACTCTACCAATGCTATCAACACACAGGAAAAAAGGAAGTGTGTTAAAGCAGAAGGAAACTTTCTTAAAATGAAAAATCTTGCCATTCTTTCCATGTCATAGCTGCAAAGGCTGCGAGGTGTCTGCCCACCTTGCCTAACATAGGGGAAGAGTTTGTAGTTTTCCTTGAGAATGGCTCCTCATTCCTTATTCAATTTTTCTTTCTTTTCCCAAGCTGTCTGTTTGGCTCTTCCCGTTTTACTAGTTCTAGCTTTCTCTGTATTAAGGTCTTTGTTGTTATCGATCATTACACGTTCTTTTTGTAAGCAAGCAAGGAATATATATAAGACTTCACTATACTATGATTTCAGGGATACTGTAGTAATAAGTAATCAGTATCATTTTTTTTTACTGCTCATGTATTTTTATTTTGATTTGGTATGTAAGAGAAACACACCATAACTGTAATATGAATTAAACTTTGGGCTTAAATTTCCTCTGAGTCTCCAGCATGAGACAGGCACCATGTTAGTAACCTCAGTTTGTCATCATGGATAAATGAAGGCCATTGGCATAAGAGTTAGACAGGGCCTCCCTGATGGCGCAACGGGTTAAGCGCAGCACTGTGGGGCTATCCAGAGCCACTGCAGCACGAGTTTGATCCCCAGCCAGGGAGATTCCCACATGGCGCAGCAGACCTCTCCTGCCTCACCCGCTGCTTCCCTCAGCAGTGTACTTTAGTCGATCTGCCTGTTCTGCTCCCCGATCTGTCTCTGGTGAATCCTCTCACCACCCACACCTCTGGCCTACACCCAGCGTATATGAACAAATAAATAAATCTTTTAAAAAAAAAGTTAAACAGACAATGGAGTTAGATAAAGTTAGGCTCACATTCTGGTTACATGTGTACTTGGGCACTGTGTGCATCTGGGCAAATTACTTAATTTCAATTTTCTCTTCTCTATGATGGGAATATAACAGCATTTATTTTACAGAATTGTGGTGAGAATTTACCAGGATAATGTCTGCAAAGTGCTTAGAAGGTAAAGTGCATGGTATACAAAAAATACTCCATGTGTGTTTGCAGAATATATTAATAGAAAATTCAGTATTTTGTTAAGAAGATCTTCCCAATCTAGAGGCCACCAAAACTTGAAAAACTTACCTCGACTTTTTTATTCAAATCTTTACATTCTTGCACCAAACAATCTTTGGTTCCATAGAATAAGTAAACAGCCTATGAGAAATGGACAGAAAATAATATTAAATCAAGCTAACAAGGCTTCTAAACATTAAGAAAAACACTATACTAAAGCTCCTTGACATAACTGTTGCGCCGCATTTCCTCAGAGTGGGCTAGAGATTGATGGAAAGAGGGGTGATGTTACTTTTGAGTTTAATTAGCCCCCTTTTCAGGGGGGAATGTGGGAGAGTTTGTGGCTGGATGGTATTTTCTCTCAGCTTATCCAAAAGCTTCATTTTCTAAGATATATTAGATTACAGTGAAACGGTCTACCCTTTCCTATATTTCAGATTAGTTAATGAAAGTAATAGGTAAATCTAGCAAATATTTCATAATCACTTTTGATTACAGAAAATCTGATGAAAACAAACTTAATTTTGAGATATTACCAACTGTATATACTATAATACCTACTGCCTTAGCTATAAAGTAACAAAAGGGAATTATTCATATAAACATGAACTATTTGTAAAAAAGAGACAGGGGTAAAGTTGTTTCACATTTATTTTTAACCTTCTGTTGCTCAATCACCAAGTCATTTAAAAACTTCCAAAATAAAACTTCCACCAAAGGAATCAACTATATCAGAAGCCAGAGCAATGATCTTAGTTAAAAGCTGTAGGTAAACAAGTGACTCCTTTTCTTATCCATCTGCCTAGTGGAGGTTTTATAAGTCAAGGGAATCTATTTTTTCATTACTACTTCACCAAAAATTTGTCCTCCATTAAATTTCTTTCCAACTCTAATAGCTGTTTAAGTAAGATAAGCTATCGTATATTTCATTTAGTTGTCATTTAAACAAAACATGCTGTAAAACATTCCCACTTGGAATTTTAAAATTTAAAGTAGTTATAAAATATTTTCATAAGTACACTTAAGGCTCTAATCTGACAGTCTCACACAAAATGGCAGGGAAATGTTTCCATAGGCAGCTCTATTTGAATTCACTTGAAAGAGGGCTAGATATAATTGTATTGATTTTTACTGTACCTTTGGTGATAAGCAGGAAATGTTATTTTATCCAACACACCTTATTAAGAATTCTGCTAGAAAACAGAGATGGTGCCTTCTCACGATGAGCATGAAAATTGAGAGCCATGAGAGCATCAGGTCCAACAGAAAAATAGTTGTTCATTGTGAATTCCTATAAAAAAAAGGGAAACAGCTCATCTTTTTCCAAGACATGTCATATATTAAACAATATTTAGTCTTTATGTTCATTATGAAAATTTAGTATCTTGCATTTACTTTACAGATAGAGCTATTTTATGTTATTCAGTGAAGTTTTCAGGAGTTTCAGCTCAAAGGTTGATAACTATAGTTAGGAATTTCACCTTCTATTTCTGTTTAATATGCTATACACCTCAGATTGAATCTAGAATGACTCTAATTTGCATCCAGGCTTCCCACTCCTGTATTCCATTACATTCTTTACTTGCTATTTCGACTCTGTTTCCCAGGTTATTGTCACCCTCCTCCCCCCTTTCCCTTAACTATACTACTTTTCGGTACAGTCTGGATTCCTCAGTCTCCATCTCCAGCTCTGTCTTGTTCCAAGCGATAAGCCTAACTTCCAGCTTTCTGTTCAACGTACCACTGCCTCGAGGTTGATAATGACCAAAATCTAACTCTTCTCTGTTCCCTATTCAAACTTGAAACTTTTTAATCTTGGCTAATGTCATTTCCATATATCTAGTCATAAATACTAGAAATGTGGTGGTAATATGTATTCTTTCTTCCCTTAATACCAATCAGTTGTCAAGTCTTGATCAATTTTACTTCTAAAATGTTCTCATCCTAAAAACCCTTGTTTTGCCCGAGTGCAGGTTTCTAAGCTATTTTTCACTATCTCCAGAGTATGTTTTAAAAAATACAAACCTGCTATCTCTGTATTATTTGCTAACCATGATTTGTACCCTCTAGTCTTTATTTCGTCTGCCTCGAAAAGCCTTTGCTTCACTCTCTGTCAGTCTATATTATATTTACCTTTTAAGGACCAACTGACACATTACTTTCCCTGAGTATCATTCCAGCCTGGTCTTCCAGGGCTGAATTTAGCATACTCACAGCCTGCTCTCTCCCGCAGCACTTTCTATAGTCCCAACTTGAAGGCTGAGCACATAGGTTTCTCTTCTGCCCCATAACCAGCTCCCTAGAGATAAGCACCTTGTCTCTGTCACCCACTACAGCACGACATTTTGTACAATGGAGGTGCTCCATCATGCTTGTTGGAACTATTTGCAACTGAAGCCCTAAAAACATACCTTGGGTTTTCTTAAGTTATAGTATCCTTTATTGGTTACTTGAACTTTCCATCTAAAAAATGAAGTTTAAAAAAATCAGTTATTATTACCAAATGAACTGTCAATTAAATATAATCATTACTAGTCAACTCTGGATACCTGGTAGATGAGTTTCCTCTATTAAAATAACATTTGAAAAAATAAGCGCAGCGAAGTGAGTACACAAATCTTAAGCACTAAGCCTAACTTAAGACTTTAATCCTTATATAACAAAATAGACAACAACAAAATACCAGCATCTATGTAGACATACAATAGACACAGTCTTTTACATTTTTAATGCAAAATTTTAAGATTAATTTATAAAATTTAAAATTTATAACAACATAAGTCTTCATTTATAAACCAAATGATATTCCCAACATTCAAGAAATCTACCTTTGGGGGGACTATATCTTACCTATCTAATTTAATTGCATCTGCTTCCATCACATTTCTTAAGACTTGTGCAACTGGGATTTCTCCAGCATAACCTGTACCCCAACCTAGGGTATTGGATAGATCATTGCCTGTTCCCAGAGGCAACACAGCAACTTGTGGAATGTACTTTTCTTGTCCCTATAGTATAGAAGACATATATTTTAGATTCTTCTCTTCAGGCCATTTGTAGGGTGATGATACTTGGTAAAACTTGAAAAACCAAAGCATTAAAAGATACAAATATGACAAATGTATGTTGTTTGGCCAAATGTTATAGGAACAGATTAATCAAAACAGCTGCTCATTCTTAGCTATTTGAAACTAGTAATGTCTTCTAATCTTCTGCATAATAAAAAATAAAACCAAAATATTGTCAAATTAAACATGGAAACAATATAACTATGTAATCTTGGAAGGCTTCTGTGAAAGGCAAGCAGGTCTTAAAGACTGATACCTTAATTTTCATTTCATCAATTGCATCCAGGACCCAGCCCACAGTTCCATCCCCTCCACAAACAAGTACTCGAGCTGAGTCATAGGGAAGAAGAGTACAAAGTTGCAGGGCTTTGGCAGGGGGAGTTTTAGTTACATCAAAAACCTAGAAATGAAAGAGAAGGAAAAAAAAATTATTTTCTGAACACTGTCCTTCACTGCAGGGATGACTTTCTTCTAAATTAGTACAGATATGTTTAAATAACAGTACTGCCACGATGCATTCATTTTTAACAAGATGCCAGCCACTGTGCACTTTGTACTTACTGTGGCTCACCTGGCTCCTATGAAGTATGAGTCTGTCTCATTCTATTAATCAGGAAACTGAGGCACATGCAGGTTATATAACACTGTCTCCTTTCAATTCACATGAAAGTAGAGTGTGCTAAGTTCACCTTTACCTAACTCTTTATATTTTATACTGGGTTTTTAAGAACCATTATTAGTACAAATTAGTATATATTACTGGAAAACAATTTCACAATATTCATAAGATGACATAAAAACACAAGGATTCTTGATAGCTATAATTCCGTAAAATTTGTTTTTAATGCTACAAATATTCTCAGAAAATTTTCAAAAGACGAAAATGCCCTGAAAATGAAGGTATTCACTGAGGCATTAGCTATAATCATACAACCTTAGAGACTAATGACTCAACCAGTAATAGCAACAGACTGGAAAAACTGTGACATACTCATTCAATTAATTATCTTAGTCATTACATACATAATTATGAGGATTATGGAGACACATGGAAAAAAGTGTAAGCTTTTAAGTAAAGAAAACAATGCAAATTAGTATCTAAATAATTGTTTGGGTAATGCTAACAATGTAACTGCATAGATAATTCATGGAAAGAACATGGACAAATGAAGACAACTAATATCTGTGTGGAAATTGCAGGTGATTTTTCTCTTTTTAATTATTTTAATTAAGTTGTGTATGTTGAAAGGGAGAAAATACAGAGAGGAAGGGAAAATTCTATTGTATTTATTGTTGCACAAAATAAGGATTAATAAAGAAAATAAGGTTTTTCTGTTTAGTTACCTGGACTGGATTTAGGAGGATCTTAAATTCTCCCAATAGTCCTTCTCCCATGTTAGTTCCACTTCGGGAGTTGGCCAGTATTATTAATGGAGTCCATTCCTTTCCAAGCTTAGACGCTAGCTAAAAAAAAGTAACATGATGGTTTAATGTCTCAAAGATGGAACACAGTAAATTTTTCATTCTTGGTAACAGTAATTTGCTAAGAGAAAAAAAATCTATCACAGTGCAAATCAATATAATATAAAAATCAATGAATTCTACAAATGGAAACAGATCATGAAGAGGGACTAATTTAATGTGCATATAACGTGTAACTCTTTGACATCACTCTAGGTTAAGCCACAGTGTATGCCTGGATATTCTTGTAAGAAGGAACTCACTAACACTAGGCAGCCCACTCCACTGCTAAATCAAATAATTAGAAAACACTGACTTAATCTGAGTTTAAAAATTTCTCTTTCAATAATTTCCATTCATTGTTCTAATTTGCTTCCTGAAGCAACTAGAGGTAATTTATTTGTTTTTCTATATAACTGCTATGCTCAAACACCTAAAGCATTTAGTCTTTTATTAGTCGTGCTTCCTTGATAATACATTTCAAATATTGTCATTCATTCATAGGACAGACATTGATTTTCTCTGACCTCTTACCTGATCTTGTTTCTGGATCTATTTCTGGTGCTTTTTTTGGTTAAAAAAAAAAGGGGGGGGTATTCAGAAATAGATTCAAGAATCCAGATTTGTACACAGTCCAAAGTCAAATGAAATGACTGTGTTTTTAATCTAACCATTTGTTTCCTCTCCTCTTCTCTTTGTGGATATAAGCATTAATGAAGCTGTTTTACGGTTTTCCTTAGCGCTAGTCATCCTTTGTGATCTTGGATTGAATTCAGATATATAAGAGGGTTGTGTATTTAAACTATCACAACATTATATCACATTACAAATTGTATAACACATTATAGACCAGAGCATTAAACTTAATGCTTTTAAATTTTAAAATGCCTTTCTTTTGCAGGGATACTGACAAAAATGACATTTAAGATAAAATAATCTTAACTTGAAAAAGACACAACTTAATTTTAAAGTAGTTCAATTATTTTGGCACATTTACTAGGAAATAAAGCTGTACATTTTGTAGTTATTCTTTAGGAGCTACATAAATACTGAGGGATATGTTTATATAAATTTTCATACACATAAGTACATACTGCAAAGTGTTGACAGTTTTAATGTTCAATCAACATTATCTTGTGGGAGCATCTACTATGCAATGTGAACTTATCTGTAGGTACCCCATGTAAAGTTTCAAGTGGGAAAATTCTTTGAGGACAATATATGAGGGAAAAATCTGTTTTCTTTTTACTGACAATATGAATCTCAAACTTAGTTGTCCATCAGAATAATGAGGCCTTAAAAAAGCATGGATTTCTGGGATCTACCCTAGACCTACTAAATCAAGCTTGCTGATGGAGATATACTCAGGTACCTGTATTTCTGAAAAGTTCCCCAATTGATTTATAATTCCAGGTTTTCTTTAGACATGGAAGAACTCAAGATCCAAAATTTGTGACCTATCTCTAGGAACTGGGTAGGGTATTAAGGCTTATAATGGTATCATTTTCCCCTTTGGTTTTGGCTTTTAATTTCAGTTTCTTTTGTTCTCAAACCTGATTCTATACACACACACCCACACACACACACACACACACACACTCAAAATGCTTTATTTATCTATTTATTTATTTTTGCATAGAAGAAATGGGGTGTAGGCCAGAGGTGTCGGAGGTGAGAAGATTCGCCGGGACAGAGTGGGAATAAGAACAGGAGGATCTACTGAAATACACTGCTGAGGGGAGCAGCGGGGTAGCTCCCTGGTGGGGGTGTGGAAATCACGCTGAAATTGACGATAGTGCTGAGACTTAACCCCTTGGCCACCGGGGAGCCCTCTCACACACAATTGTAATCGTCTTATACACTGACTTAAAACAACTTTTTGAAATCAACTATTTAAGGAAAAATAAACTAATTACCATGGCATAATCTGTTTTCTTGTCTTTACGCATCTGATTAATAGAGGTTAAGTAACTTGGGGGAATGATGAGGTTTTTGAATTCTCCAAAATCACACTTTTCATTCTTTAAGCTATTTTTCATGCACTCATCATGAACTGTTTTCTGACACCAAATGCACCTGGGGGAACAGAAGAAACAAAGACAATAATTTAAAATCATGAGCTTAATGCTCTGCAAGCCAATAAATTTTGTCAAAAATTTTTAAACAGTAATTTCACCATCCCTGAACATAAAATCCATAAAGTGAAAATATGTAATTTATCTGCATAATGAACATATAAGCAGTTTAATTCAACAGCGGTTCTTAGAGTGTGGCTAGGGCTACCAAGATCCTTTCAAGTTGCAAGTTTAAATTCATTCTCATAATACTACTAAAATGTTATTTCACTTCTACGCTCTCAGAAGTGTAGTGGAGTTTTCCAGAAGCTGTATCACATGTGCTCTATCAATTGACTGAATATAGAAGCAGACAGGAGAATCTGACTTCTAAACTAACACAATACAACAAAAAAATGTAAAACAACATCACTGAGTTTTCATAAAAATACTTGTTACCACAATTGTTATTAAATAAAATTAATTTTCTCAGTTTTAACTTATAATATGGTAAATACCACCAGGTAAAAGTCACGTAGCAAAGTTGGTCTAGAATAATGGTTCTGTGTATTATTTATTTGTACTTTGTTTGAAATAGGTTCATCAGGACTAAAGTCCTTGCTGCTTAAGTGCCCTGCCTGGATTCTATGGCCTGGATCCTTGAAGTATTCCTCAGCATCCAGTCAGAGAATCTCTTAACTTACAAGCATCTGTGAACAACACTTCAGTAAATATAAATGCAACAGTCAATTTCTTATTGGCAGTTAACATAAAATCATCTGCATGTTGCATTTGAAATACAGAGAGAAAAACACCAACAGTCAGATTTGCTTCTATATTTGGACCCATGTGTAAAGCCATCAAAAAATAGCACCGATAAAGTTCTGGGGTTTCTATTATTAATTGGCTACGCATATAATGAAGAAAGGCCTTCAGAAACCTTAAGTTTTCTTTTGTTTTAATAAAAGATTTATTTATTTATGCAAACAAGAGTTAGGGTGTAGGCCAGAGGTGTGGGGTGGTGAGAGGATTCACCAGAGACAGAGTGGGGAGCAGAACAGGCAGACTGAAATACACTGCTGAGGGGAGCAGCTGACAAGGCAGGAGAGGTCTGCCGCGATGTGGGAATCTCGCTGGCTGAGTTTTCTTAATTAGAGACAGAACATTGTAAGGAACAAAGGTTCATTTCATAAATGTAATACTTAAAAATATATAACCCAATTTCCTATTTTAGTAAGAAGAGAGGTGAGAAGAAAGAAAAAGGAAATTTAGGGAACAAATGACATACTTCTAGATGCCTAAACACACTGTAGTGTTTGGGGGTAGGAAAAAAGAAAAAAAACTCTGCAAGGAGAGTACAATCTACAGTGCCTGGCACTAAACAGATGATCAAAATGTGAACATTATCTGCTGACTTAATGAGTAAATTAAAGGGCCACTGTTACTTATTCTGCTGGGTTTAATTGGTCTACAGGCTTTCAAAATCAAATATTTCGTTCTTTGAAATGGTAATTTGTTGACCAAACAGTCTTAAATGTTCTCCAGAACTCTCGGAGAATGGGATGTAGACATGGAAAGGGCGCAGCATTGGGTAATACCCAGAGAATGACAGTCTACTCTGTGTTTAAAGATTCTAAATAGATATTTCTCTTTCCAAAAAAACTTATCATTCCTACAGAAGGTCAAGGCGGACAGTAATCCTGCAAAAAATTACCAGAACACTGCAGAACACATAGCTCTTGAGGACACGGTACTCTTTTGAGAATAACAAGCAGTTCCTAAATTACAGAGACAATTTCTATCACAGGTGAGGCAGGCAGCATGCTGGGGACAAACCACGCAGTAAACCAGTAAGAACAAGCTAATAAGGAACAGCTGATGTAGCATCACAAATACTCACTATGCTCAATGTGGAGGACAAAAAATTAAGGATACAAACTCAAGTTTTAACAGGTACGTAGGTACAGTTGCAGTTCTCTAACTTTAGAATTACGTGCAGGGCCTGTTAAAGCAAAGATTGCTGGTCCCCAGCCCAAGCTTCTGATTCAGTGGATCTGGGGTGGGGCTAGGTTGCCAGAAAAAGTAGAGGATGCTCAGTTAAATCTGAATTTCAAATAAACAACAATTTTTTGGTATAAGTGCAAATATTTTATTTTGTTTTCTTCTAGCAATTCCAGAACTAGCATTCCTAACAAGTTTCCAAATGATGCTGATGGTCTGGGACCTTACTTTGAGAACCATTAAGCTATAGGATTTATGTCACCACCTGGGTGCTGGGGTTTGGAAGGACACAATGAGTCTTAAGATGCCTAGAAGTTAGCCAGGAGGAGGATGCTTAAGAGAGAGAGGGAAACTTGACAAAAAGGGAAGTAAGAAAAAGGCTGATATTTTAAGGAAATCACAACCAGCCGGGTGTTGCTGGCACATAAAATTTAATGCAGGCGGTAGCAGATCAGACTGGAAAGGCAGGCTGGGTCCAGAGAGCATGTAAGTCCTTGTGCACTGTGCTAAGACCTGGTGCTTGCAGTGCAAGGCCATTAGTGTAAGTCTTAGGAACAATCGAAGGGTTTTATACTGAGCAGGACTCAGTCGGATCTATATTTCTAGAAAGATCATTGGGTGGATGATCAGAAACACCCTGATTATCTGTTAAGGAATATTTGTAACAGTTAAAATATTTATAGAAGCCATTTTTATCTAAGTTACAAAGAAAGAAGGGAACATAATACTACTCAATTCAGGTCTTCTTTCCAACTAATCACATTTCTCAAAGACCAAAGATTAATTACAGAGAGAAATAAGAAATTTATTTAAAGTCACCTGCAACCTAGCTATCTCACTGATACTGAAAGGAAAACATCTAAATGTGAAAGACTGCAAATAAAAACAAAGGGTATAGAACTTTGCAGTTGTTTAAAATATAAATTTTTGAAAATTTACTTTTAGTTCTAAATCTGATGATATGGAAACGTATTTAAAATAAGATTTAAAAGTAGACACTGACTTACCAGGGCTCACCCTAATTTTAAAAAGGTTTGTATTATGCAAAAAAAAACTTGCTATCTAGTGTTACCTTTCTATTTCACATCTTAAATATGCTTAGGACCTTTGTATAGGTCAGAAATAAAAGCCAAAATTAAGATGTCCAGATATAAGTTTAAGACAAGGCTAGGTGTTAGTATTCCTAACCCTGTCTTGGCCACCTGTTCTATTTTACCACTGAGTAGAATTCTCTGGACTGTCAAATGAGTACAGGTGATGTACAAAGCAGCATCTCCTTTAACCAATCTCTGCACAAGCAAAGGATATCTTCATCTACTTTCAACTAATATTTAAGAACACAAACGTGTTGCCCAGTGTGTATTTAAAAGCCATTAAGATAGTCTTGGCTTAATCAAAGTCATTAAGATATTCTTGGCTTAATCACAGTTCATTGTCTAAGATGCTACAGGTCCCAAAAGACCATATGAAAAAAGGTGTTCGTACCCCTTTAAGTATTCTTTTTGAGTATATTTCACTATACCACCAATAACCATACTGGTGAAAGAAATTTAAAGGGTCGCCTTGTAATGACCCTTGTTTCCATTCAACACTAATGGTAAGGCACTAAGGATGCGTCAATTTTGTGAGTCTATGAAAAAGTTAATTTGTCCATACTTAATTTTTCTTTATCTAAAATGGAGAAAATCAGAAATAACGAAAACTAAAATATAACATACTGGAATTATGAAGCATGCGGTGCTTAGAGACTTCTGGATGAGAGTTAAGAGCCAAGCTTTATCACCTAAAGGGGAGGTGGCTGAATGGAGGCTAGTTCCATCATCCTGGTAAATAATTATAGCAAAGACCCCTGCCTGGACAATACCAGGGATGTTTATTAGCTTGTTTTCCTTGAAGTGGGTAGTTTAGGTCATTTGCATAGATCAAAGCAGGCCACCGCAAGCTCTCTGAAATCCCGACTCCCACAGAGCATTCAGGGACAGTCAGTACCCACAAAGGCCGTACCTGTAATCGCAGAGCTTGGGTTGGTTGCCGCACTGCTGCTTGCAAACCACACAGTAGCTGCACAGGGGGACGTTGCCCCGGATCCAGTGGTGGGGCATGGCATCCGCTGCCCTGCCGTCATTCTTGAGCATTATCTCTTTGCACTGGAAGCGCTTATCAGCCTTCTTGAGGCAGCCCTCGTCCACGCGCAAGCCGCAGCAGTCGCAGAAGGCGCCCTGCAGAATGTGCTGCGCACACACACAGCAGTAGGTGGGCTGACTGAACAGGTCCGTGTCACGCCACCCGTGCTTGCTCTTGCGGAATATATCCTTGCGGTGCAGCTGCCGGCGCGACCTCTGGAGACTGCACCAGAAGGTGATGAACACCGGCAGCAGCACCGAGCACAGCGTCCACAGGACCAGATGCCCGTCCGCAAACAGGCCCTCGTAGGGTGCCGGTCGCTTCTCCCCCTCCATCTTCTCCAAGACGATTCCTAGCTAGGAGATACACGGGCGGGGTTCACCTCGGGCTCGCGGGCTCCTCCTTACACTCCTTCCGGCCTTCAAGGGGATAACGAGGGAGCAAATTAGACAGTCTGTTCAGGTGGCTATGCCCCTCCAAGGGGGAGCGGGCGCACGGCCTATCCTGGCCCGACCCCCGAGCCGGGCGATCGCCGGGCCCGCGGACCCACCGAGGGGAGGGGGCGGCGCCCGGCGCTGTCCCGCTGGGTCTCCAGCCTCCTCGGGCCCCCGCCGCCGCGTGCTCACCTGGTGGGACACCGAGAGGCGCGGTGGACCGGCGGGCGCTGGCCGCGATGGCGCACGTGGGCCGCGCGCACCTTCGGCGTCAGTAACCGTTAGAGCAGGCCCCGCACAGATGCGTCCAGCCGCTCCCGGCCGGGCGCGGCCTGCAGGCAGCCCCCCCACCCCCGCCGCCCACCCCGCGCCCGGGCGACCTCACCCCTCTAGCGAGGCCTCGGCGACCCGGGCTCCCGCCCCGCACGCCCATCGGGCCTTACCTCGAGCGGGGCAGAGGCGCGGATCCACGGGCCAGGCCTCGGATCGTCCTTCCGCCGCGGCCCCCAGGATCCCAGCGCCGGCGTCGGCCAGAGGCGCCCACGCTGCCGAGGAGGCTGAGCCGGTGGCAGAGCCCGAACGGCTAGCGCCGCGGGCGGGGGCGGGGCCTGCGCGTGAGCCCCGGGCGGGGCGGAGGTGCGAGATGGGACGCTGAGGCCTGCGGGCCGGAGGGGCGGGGCGTTGGCGAGAGGGTGGAGATGGAAGGGGCGGTGCCGCAGGCGTGGCTTAGGAACAGGATGGGCGGGGCAGCTGTAAGGTAGGGGCGTTGAGAGGATGGCTGGCTGCTGTTCCCTGTAACTTCGTAACCTGGGCTTACACGGTTTGAGTGATTTAAAGTGTGAGTTAAATTTATCTACGACCCTCAACCTTTCCTTCTCCTCAGTGTCCGGCGGAGATGGGAGCCGGCATGGTTTTGACGCTGGTAGAGAGAAACCTGGCAGTTTTGAGTATCAGATAGCAGAGGAATGGGACAACCCAAGTAAAAACTGATAGGTATCACCTGCGCTCTTGCTAGTTTTTATGAAATACGTTTGGCTGAGGTTTACTATGTGCCAGAGCTGTGCAGGGAACCCTGGCGTTAGGCTTGTTGAAACACGCCTTAGAAAGCATTTTTTAGTCTTGTGTTGTGGCGTAGTGTCTGTGTGCTTCCACTGCGCTGTCTAGGCACCATGCTAATTTTTCTTATTTTATAGACAGGCTGAGAAATATGCCTGAGGTCATAAAGCTAACAAGAGACAGAGGTCATTTTGTTTAAACTTATTTTTCCAAACTGGTATGAATTAAACCCTCAAAGCGTTTATTTTCTATTGTTACCTCTCTTAGAATCTTGCTCCAGGGAGCCTGTTAAAATGTAGATTTTGACTCCCTTTCTGGGGAAGTGGCCTGAGAGCCCGCATTTGGAAAGCAGGCCTGTGAGCTGATATTGCTGGTTCCAGGGCCATACTTTGAGTAGGGATGCTGAAGTGTTTTACAGTCTGGGTGGTGCAGGTTACAAGAGGTTAGTGTGGAATGGGGAAGAGCTGCAGATGACTTAGTGAAGGCTGGGATCAGATCCCTGTCCTCACATATCTTGTCAGACCACCTCTCTGGACCTCATCTGTCACGAGGATTGGATGAGATTTTATAGTCTTGCTTCTGTTCTGATTGTGTACCTGTACAGAAATGTTGTCTTTTACGAATTCCAGTCGAGGTCCTTAAATTTATTTAGATTGGATGAAGTGTGCATCCAGGTACAGCACATGGTATAGTTTCTAACACAAGACACTTCCTTGCTTAGCTGAAAGACAATCAAGGTCTGTAACAACTTTGACCAGAGTCTAAGAATTTTTTATTGGGCAGCTTTAGCAGCAGATCCTGCAATATCTTCAAGAGTCAGGGACTGGTTATGGCCACGAGTCTTGTAAAATCTAAGTCTGTGATGATGCAGGCATTTACCTTTGCCTGTGCCCCTTCCTTTGTGTAGTACTGGGATGCAAATTTCCCTGGGTTTGTTTGTTAACCAGAGTCCAGGAAATGGTCCCTCAGGGTTAAGGAGGCTGATACAAAAAGGAAAAAGGCACAAAATGGAATAGAAAAGAACACAAGGGACCATGGAGATGGATCACGGGTGAATTGGTGGTGGGCTACCCAAGGGGAATACAAAATGTAAAAGACATAAATAACAATAAAAAATATATTTATAAAAAAAAACAAAAACAAAAGAGGTTGAGTTTGTTCCAGAGAAATGGAAGCACTGGAAATTAGGAAGGAGCTGTGATAGGCAAAACTATACTACTGGCACAGTGGAAAATCCATGTCTGAGGTTATCCCCCCTCCCTGCCATGGCTTGAGGGATGCAGAGGGGGATTATCTTGCCAGGTTGATGCCTTAGTAGTAGAAGAAAGAAAGAGGGAAGGGAAGGGAATTAAAGTATGAAGTCTTCAACCAGACCTTTGGGTGGAAGCTGTCTGTGTTGATGTAAGCTACCTCTTTTCCTCATCAATTTGGTTCGCAACTCTTCAGTATCTGTACAGGACCAGTCAGGTGGATCCTTCTTTAGCTGAGAGATATGTACCCAGACTTCGGAGTCTCTGGAGTTTGAGGGCCACCAGGGGAGTGAGGAGGACCTGGTACATACAGTCCCTTGCAAGGAGAAGTTTTGGATACTTGACCAAAAGCATTCAAGAGCAGTATGAAACAATGCTAATGATCTACTTAATCAAAGTGAAAATGTTACAAGGCAGGAAGAGGGGGACCCCAGAACCCCCAAACCTGCCTGCTCTAAATAAGTTCTGCCATCAGCTGCATCAAGGCAAAACATTTAAGACCTTTAAGTGGAAAGAAACTTTAATACAATTAGTGTGCAATACAGAAAAGACAGAGCAAAATCAAAATCAAGATCAAAGCTGCCATTGTTAACCTCCCCATGGGTCTCTCACCCACATCTGTTTCAACCAGTCCAGGCCAGTGCAGCTTCTTTACATGTCTCTCTGCTCCTTGGGCCTCTTCTGGCACTCCATCCTGCTTCCTTCCTTCACCAGTCACCCGTCTCTCTAGCTTCTCTCTTCTCCAGCTTCTTATCTCTCCTGCTCAGCTCCACCCACCCTTGGGTGGGGCAGGGAACCTGGACCTCCCCTTTTCCTGGGGACCACCCTTTTACAAAAAAACCTGAGAATTTCAAAAACAAATATAGACATTTAACATGGTTGCAAAAAAACAGCTTTTAGAATGAAATGAAGCACATGAAATGATTTTGATAACATACAACATCCTTGGTTCCTAGGTAGCTACTTAAAAGGTAAGAAAAATCTTTCACAGTATCATATCCAGAGTAGACAACTTTGTCTATTTAAAAGCTGAAAGAAAATTGAGGTTCTTATTTTTCTGTAAGGGCACTATTGATATTCAAGCTTATTAAAAAAACTTATCACAAATTCATTAAATCTTATCCAGCTTTATCACAATTAAAATTTCCTGAGATTCCTTTTCCACAAATGTATAACTTCCCTTTTTACGTTCAGATTTTGTCCTGTACCTTTAAATAACCAGCCTCACTTTAGAAATTTTTCTTTTTCCTTATTATTTCTTAGCCTTAATTACACACATTATTTTGAATTCTTTGCCTTCAGAGACTTCAATTCCTAGTGAAAACTTAGAAACAAGCAAGTAATAGCTAATTGTTACACAAGCGTTCTTTAGATTGGCAAAAGGCCCAAGTATCTTTAGTTCCTTTGTAATCGAAGCCATATGTAAATAAAACTGTTTAGTGATTAAAATTAGTGTTTTATATTGGAAATGATTTAGATGTTCAATGAATTTCCATCATTTAGCTTAAAAAGCTTGAAGGGTATAAGTTACCCAAATACTCTCCTCTGCTCTACCAGCCCAAATGCCCCAAATGTTTGGAAATGATTTTTAAGACCATAAACATAATTATTGCTGAAAATCTTTGCCCCACTGGCATCTATTTAATTCTTAAGCTATTTTTATTGAAGACATATTTTGTGATAGTAGTGATAACTTGAGTTCATTGGATTAATAAACTGGGGTAAAATGAAGTTGTGTGTCTGTCAATTCTGAAAACATGCCTATTTTTATCAAACCAACAGACTTTAACTTTCATGTACCAAAAGTTACCTTAACAGCAAAGATTTCATCTTAGTTTTTATAACAATGTGAAAGTTTTAGGAAAACTTAATTTATATTAAGTGCTTAAATCTTAGACCAATCAAGAATCAATATCTGAGAATACCACCAAATTGCCAATTGCATACAGAACATGCATGGGGACAGACAAACAGGCAAGCAGACCCAGACACATCTTGCAAGACTTAACAGTTGGAGAGGACATTTAAGAATTTTCATGAGCCCAATTTTCAAATGATTCCCTGATCCCCTGTCTCGCAGTTCAGTTTTCAAGTTGGACGAAGTATAGTATCCCAAGCGCAGAGTTCCTATTCTCCCTGCTTCAACACATGCACCATCACCCTGACTGTTATCTTGCAGCACCAAAGTGGTACATTTGTTACAGTTGATGACCCTACATCAACATACCACCTTCACCCACGTCCATAGCTTATGGTGAGCATTCCCTTGCTGTTGTATATTTTATGGGTTTGGACAAATGTATAAGGACATGTATCCACCACTCTGGGATCATACAGAGTAGTTTCACTCCCCCCAAAATCCTCTGTTCCCACCTATTCATTCCTCCCTCCAAATCTCAGGCAACCATTGAGCTTTTTACTGTCTCCATAGTTTTGCCTTTTCTAGAATGTCACATAGTCGGAATCATTTGGTTTGTAGCCTTTTCAAATTGGCTTCTTTTACTTGGAAATATGCATTTAAAGTTCTTCTGTGTCTTTTCATGCTTCATTGCTCATTTCTTTTTTGCACTGAATAATAGTCCATTGTCTGGACATACCACATTTTATTCATTCATTTTTGAGGGAATTTTAGTTGCTTCTAGGGTGTTGTAGTTATGCGCAAAGCTGCTATAAACACATGCAGGTTTTATATGGACATACGTTTTCTTTTTCTTTTAAAGATTTATTTATTTATGCATACAAGAACTAGAGTGTAGGCTAGTGGTGTGGGGGAGTGAGAGGATTCACCAGAGACAGAGTGGGGAACAGAACAGGCGGATCTACTGAAATACACTGCTGAGGGGAGCAGTGGGCAAGGCACGAGAGGTCTGCTGCGCTTATGTAGGCTAGCTCCCTGGCTGGGGATTGAACTCTTGTGGCTGTGGCTGGCCATAGCTTGATAGCTCCGAGACTAACCCCTGCACCATCAGGGAGGCCCTGGATATAAATTTTCAACTCATTTAATCAACGTCTTTATTTTTCTTTCACTTTTAAAATATCTCTCTGTTTTGCTCTGTTTTTCTGTAAGGTTTTCTTAACTTTATTCTAAAAAATTTTTTTTATTAAGTTTTAAATTTTTATTATGTTGTTTCACTTCTGAACTTCTTTGTTGATTTGTCTTATGAATATTCCTATTTTACAACATCCTGTTCACATTCATGGGAACAATTTTTTCTCTTATCTCTCAAAGAGGATATTGTTAGTTTTATTCCCCTCATCTCTCTCTGCATGGTTTCTGATTGCCCCAATTTGCGTTTTCCTTTGGCTTTTTTGTCTTTATCTTCCATGTCAGCAACTTTCTTAGGTGCCTGGTGAAACTTCAGGTGATTCTTCTGCATTTTAAGGTTTGGGACACTGTCACCCTTAATCTCTCTTAATCTCTCTGAAGCTTAATCATCCTGCCCGAGATCCCACAGAGAAAAACAACATGTATTGCAGTGTTTTTCCCCAGAAGAATGGGAGTTTTCCTTTCCCAGTTAAAAGCTTGGCAGTTTCCCTGAATGAAATGTAATATGACAGTAGCTTTAGAAATGTTTTCCCAAATTATTCAGTCTATGCTCCATCCCCTGGCAAGTTTATTTGTACCATCTTACATTCCTACACCTTTGCCAATGCTCCTGTCATTCCTATTTAGGTTGGAGAGAAGCCTCAAGCTGGCCATTAGGAACCTGACACTGACCTTGGCTGTCCTTACTTTCTGGGCAGATGTGAGTCGAGGCCGGTGTCCTAGACCCAGAGCAGAAATTATAGCCCACATGGGGGGAATGCATGCAGCGGGCCGGAAAGGCCCCTGTCCAAGCCCAAACCATCTTACAATTGTACTGCTTCTTCAAACAGAAGGCGCAGTTGTGTAGAAGTCCCGAGGATGGGAAGGGCAGCTGAGGGCATGGGGTGTGGAGACAGGGGAAACCAATTCATACTTAAAAGGAGCTGTATTTTCTTTTCCAATGATGGTGTATTTTGTATGTCAACACTACTTAAAATTATCTATCTTAATGTGCTTTTATTTATATCATTTGGTCACTCAAAAAAGTTTAGACTTTGTATCATTTGTTCTAGATAGAGTGGGTATTCAAATAATAGAAGTGTGATCAGAGTGAGGAGAAATGACAATAACAGCTGTTTCTGAGCCTTAGAGCCTTGCCAGATCTGTCAAGCACTGGATGTATACTTTCATTTTTCATTCTCGAAAAGCCTTAAGAGCTAAGTTTTATTAGAATTCTCTTTTCTTTCTTTCTTTCTTTCTTTCTTTCTTTCTTTCTTTCTTTCTTTCTTTCTTTCTTTCTTTCTTTCTTTCTTTCTTTCTTTCTTTCTTTCTTTCTTTCTTTCTTTCTTTCTTTCTTTCTTTCTTTCTTTCTTTCTTTCTTTCTTTCTTTCTTTC
>PVIJ01009962.1:0-63384 GCA_004024925.1 Scalopus aquaticus | reverse complement strand
GTGGCGAGAGGGTTCACCAGAGACAGAGTGGGTAGCAGAACAGGCAGATCAGAACTACACTGCTGAGGGGAGCAGCGGGCGAGGCAGGAGAGGTCTGCCGCACCATGTGGGATTCTCCCCGGCCGGGCGTCGAACTCGCGTCACCGCTGCCGACAGCTCCACAGCGCATTGCTTAACCGCTGCGCCACCGGGGAGGCCCAAAATTGCTGGGTTTTATTGGGAAGTGGTAAGAAATTCTCTCCCTAACTTTCTTTCTCTCTCTCTCTCTCTCTCTCTCTCTCTCTCTCTCTCTCTCTCTCTCTCTCTCTCTCTCTCTCTCTCTCTCTCCCTCTTTCTAGACACTTTTTAAATGAAAGCACATATGGGGAAAATGTGTAAACTACTAGAGAAAATGACAGTGTGAAATCAGAAAAAAATAAGTTAATGAACATGAATATAATCAAGAAAAAACTTTTAGGTTATAGAAAGCAGAAATGGAACAAGAGTTTGAGAGATTTAGAATTTTCTTGGTGATATAATGAGGCTTCCCAGCTACATTCATTTCAGAGATATAAGAAGACTGGAAAGAGGTGTGCATGCATTTTCTAGTTAGACTGGGAACAGACAAGGTTATGGACAGTCACCCTGAAATAAATCCTAAACTGGGAAGTTCTACATTGAGAGAACTTTACAGAAACATTTAGAACAGAGAAATTTTCTTTAGCAGAATATTTTCTAAGCTGTGAATGAAGCTGAATTCTATCTTTTCCTTCATTCAATAAATAGCTACCCTGCACCTACTCTCTGTCAGTTACTGAGCTAAATTCACTGGTGAGCAAAACAGAGCAGCCCCAACCTCATGGAGTTAGTGGGAAGAAGGCAAACATCCCACAATCTCACAAGCAAATATACAATCACAGCATGAGACAAGTGCCTAGAAGGGAAAAGAAGCTACCAAGTGAGGGCCTTCCCTATAGCACTGCCCAGACCTCCAGGCCCCCCGGGAAGGGAAGGGAAGGGAGTGTTGACAGGAGCCTGGTGCTTGCGAGAAGGACAGAGCAGGCAGACGCCAATGAACTTGCACTTGCCCATCTTCTGCCCCTGATTTTCCATTCATAGACCCAGAGCAGAAGCATCCAAGGTGGCTTCCTGACATCCAGGTGACTTGCCCCCTGGGAGGTCACTCAAGTTCTATACAAATGCCAGGGAAAGTTCCAGCATGTACAAAGAGTGGACAAACAGAAGAATACACAATCTACCTACATGTATTCACCTGTCTCCTTCAATTATTAAAGAGGAGCATTATTCTCTCATTTGATCAGAACAGACTTGATTAGGATGTGGATTGGGCATCATTTGAACCCCCTTCTTTGGTTTGGTGAATGACAGAGACTTCCTGCCAGTACAGAAGCCAAGGCACCTGCATGGATTGCGGGACACACACAATAAATGTCCCTGTTAGTAATGTACCAGGATGTCAAGTTTTATTCGAACCTCGATGAAGTGTAATGTACTAGCTGAAGTACACATTCAGCTCTACCGGATGATGGGGCTGTTTGGCCACACAAATGACGCAAGCCTGTGTGTCGCACCCTCCCTAAGATAAGGTCCTACTCAGTGGTCTGCCCTTAGGTAGGGCGTCCTTGCAGGCAGGGTTTTCTTTTAAAAAGTGTTCTCTTAAAACAGTTCTCAGTTATTTCATTGCTGTAAAAACTAGCATGTTCTCCTTGAAACAGTTCTTGGCAGAAGGCAGAAACAGAGACCCCCCCCCCAAAGACAACCAAAAAAGACCTGAAAGTCTCATGATGAAAGATTTAAAAATGGAATTAGACCAACCCTTGAGAAGCTCTGCTCGGAAACACTGTTCAGAACCATCCATGAGGCTGTTTCGGGCCAACTACGCTGTTGCGACAGAGTGGGGACCAGGTTGTGACCACTGAGGGGACTCTGGGCGTTCCTTTTGTCCTTCTTCAGTGAAAGACAGAGACCTCCTCACAGTGCAGAAGCTGCAGAACGGCACCTACTCACCTGCCCAGCTCCCCCCGAGCCGGGGCACAGCGTGGAGCCCAGGCTCCCCAGAGAGAGGCTGAACCAGATGCCAGCCAGACAGGTGTGATGGACGTGACCTTGGAGTATTCATTTGATGGTGTGTGTGTGGGTGGGTGGGTGTGTGTGCGCAGACGCGCGCCTGCCCCTTTTCTCTCACTGCATCCCAAAGACCCATCGGGGCACGCTTGCAAAACCACTGTTTCCTCTCCTCAAAGTTTTTTAAGACTGGGGACAAAGAGAAGGCAGGCTGGTCACTCAGCCTGGAGAGGAAGGAAGGGTGGGAGGGCCGGGTCTTCCTAGGGTCTTGCACATGGGGTGAGCAGAAGCACCAGTCTGGGGGCAGGGTGAGAAGGCAAAGGTGGGGTTCAAGCTGAGCCTCACCCTCCCGCAGTGTGAGCTCCAGCTGCCTCACGACCCGAGCACAGAGGCCACACAGGTCCTGGAAGATCCTCGGTCTCTTCAGCAGAGAGTGAGGAACCTGGAGCTGAATGGAGCGGGGATGTGGAAGGAAATCTTGCCCCTGATCAAGATGGAACTGGATAGGACCGGGCAGGAGCTTCCTGGGGAGAGAGGAGGGAGAAGACGCACCACCATCGGTGCTCTATAAAATCAGGGGCCACGTAGAGGCCATGCCGGGGCTGGGGGCCAAAAAATGATGCATTGACTCCCTTTCAGGGGCGGTCACGAGGGCAGTCCCAGCAGCAGCAGCCAAGCCCCAGACGCAGGGGCCAGCCGGGCAGAGTGCCACCTGTGCCAGGCAGACACCGCAGCGCCCTCTTCGGGGACCAGTTCTGTGGCATGATTTGGCTCATTGTTCCTGGCTGGGCACTTCCAAGTCTGGGTCTCCACCGTCCCTGAGACTCAGCAGTGAGCCAACAGCCTTTGTCAAAAACTTTCTTTTCTGCTTAAGTTAGCTGTAGTTGGCTTCTCCTCGTGTGGCTAAGTTGCCCACCTGCAGAGGCAGAGCTGGCTGCAGCCACTTGAAAGCAGGTCGGGGACAAAGCCCCATGGGGTCACCTAAGGAGGAGCTGAAATTCTGGGCTCTAAGCCCCACCAGCACCAAAACCAGATTTTATGTAACCGCTATGGGAAATACCTCTCTGGCATTCAGAAGTTATCAGAAAGGCCATGTGGACACGGCAGCTAGTTTCAGCTGTGGCACATCCATTCCTGGGGTGCAGAGTGACAGGAGAATGGGACTGGGCTGTGCCCCCAGGGCAGCAGGGAAAAAGCCACCGCCAACAAAGGTAGAGGAGTCCCTGCAGGGGCCAGCGCCTGAGAAAGGGCTGTTAGGGCAAGGTCAGCAATCCAGGGGACGTGATGCATCATGGGGAAGACAGGTGCGGACACAACACACCTGGGCACACAAGAGCGACAGCCCCCGTGAGGAAAGCAGGGACCCCAGAAAGGGAGCTGGCAGGGCCTGCTGCAACACCAGAGGAGCAGCAGGCATTTGGGCTCCAAAGAGACACAAAGAAAAAATTCCTAAGTCCACTTATCAAATGGCAGATCTCTCTGGGTGATGGGTTTTCACAAGGGCGCTTGCGGCTCACAAGCCCGTGCCTTGTGTCTCGCTGTCTTAACCACAGTCGTAGCTGTTGTGTAGCTTCCTCTCCAAAGATACTGGATTGTTAACTGGTGCCCAGACCTGCACCTTTCCATGTTTCTGTGCTTTTCTAAAGGCTGTTCCACCTACTGGGATGTTCTTCCTCATTTTACACCTGTCAAATCCCTATTGGTTCTGTCTACAATAGCTAAGACATGGAAGCAACCCAGATGCCCAAAAATAGATGACTGGATCAAGAAGATGTGGTACATATACACAATGGAATACTATTCAGCATTCAAAAAAGATAAACACATGCAATTCTCAGCAACATGGATGGAGCTAGAAGGGATCATGCTCAGTGAAATAAGCCAGAAGGAAAGAGAAAAATATTAAATGGTTTCACTTACAGGAGGAATATAGAGGAACCAAATAAGAGAGAGACATTCAGTGAGGTGGGGGAGGATAAGGGCCCAAAAGGGGGGGAGAAAAGTGCACAAGAAACTCTAGTGATGGTTCACAGGTGAATCGGTGGTGGGTAACCTATGGGGAATACACAATAATGTAAAAGATACAAATAAATTTTTTTTAAAGACAAAAAAAACCCCACAATCTGACATTGCCTCCTGCAGAAAGCCCTCCCACCTGCTGGATAAAGTTCCCTTGTCCTCATTCCTGATGCCCTTATTCCAGCACACTTTGCCGCCCCTGGACCCACTTAGCCTGAACTGCCACCTCCATGCCCATGTGTCCCCCCATCACACAGCATGCACCTCCTCTTTAAATCCAGGGTGTGCACAGTGTGTTTTTCTATACTTGTGCCCTCTCTTTTTGCAACTACGAAAAATATGAGCATAATCATTCAAGGTCAACTATTCTAAGATGGAAATAAAATAAGACCATCCATCCAGCAAGAGAGAGGCTGTCAGGATTTTGTAATGTGAAAAATGCTAGTAAAATTATATAGCTCGGAGAGGCACAGGCAGCAGGCCATGGCTGACTAGTAATAGCGTGGGAGCCTGCTCAAGGGAGAGTCTGGCCTGTGTGAAGACAGCCCTTTACACGGGAATAAGAATTACCTAGAGTGACCTATATGAACTCCTTAAAGTTATACAGGAGCTCCCTGGGAGTCGCAAATAACCCCCTTCAGACTATACACCTCTTCTGAGGGCACCTACGGGTGTCACGATTAGAGGGGCACTCCTGGCATGCAGTGGGTGCAAGCAAGAATGTTCAGATGTCCTGTAAATCAAGCGCCGGGATCACAGATCAGAGAGCCCTTCGAAATGTAGCCCAAGTTTTGCACATCCCACTGAGAAGAGTCTCCCATGTATAACTCCTGAGCCAAGAACTTAACTCTCTTACATACACACACACATATTTTTGCATAATTTCAACAGAGGCTGAATTTTCCAAGACTATGATGCCAATGTAACTTGCAAGGAGGTGAGTTTTGATTCATTGGGACCTTGTAAGGAATTGTCCTTCATTTGGAAAAACCACATCGCTCACTGGCAAGAAACTCTCTTGGAGCTCGGTAGTGCCAAAAACACAGACCTGAACCAGTCTGTGTCTAGGGCGATGCCATTCCACAGATGGAGACAAGGGCCTCTCTTCTCAGGCTCATCACCCTGCTCTTGGTACTGAAATGTCTTATCTTACTATTCATTACCTTCCTTTCATTTCCCTTCACACTGTGGCTAGAAAATAGCATCGAGCTTTTCATAATTAAGCATGTAGGTAAGTTGTACAATCTATGAAAGTCATTTAAAAGGGCATTCATAAGCAATTACTCTAAAAGAAGATGATGAGTGATACAGGGTCAGGAACCACTGGATTAAAAAAAAAAAAGTCAACTGCAGGTTGTATTTAAGGTTGACTTGAGAAGTCTGTAGAATTACTCTTTCAGGTGTGACCCGATGAGATAAAAGTCTCTGTGCACATAAATACCATCTGCGGTGAGCATTACCAGGGAAGAATTTCTCTACAGAATGGCCCTTTCATCAAAATAACTGCACTTCAAAGGTTAAGACCGGTATTATTTTCCCCACTGACATTTATTTGCATACACTGCCACTGTGGGTTTCAAGGTCATCTTCTATATCAAAATGCATGAGGTCACGTCTGGTAATGTGCACTCATTCATTCACCCATCACGATTGGGTAAGTGCTCTCTGGGTGCCGGGCCCCGAGCGAGACTGTGCCGTGTGAGCAGACAGGCTGTCTTCAGAGGGCTACCAAAGGACGGCGGCTGGCATTGAACTTGTAATTCTGACTGAGTGAGAGGAATTGATACCCCAGTGGTGTCAGAGGTGCAGTGGGGGAGGAATCAGGATGCTGAGCTCATTTAGGACTCTGAAAACTGATCTTTACTAGGAAACCAGGACCATGACAGGGACAGTGTCCAAAACACCGTAAACATCACAAACAAAAGTCAGGAGATGCAAGAGGGCACCAGGTTATCCCTGACCCACTGGCCCTGAGAGTTCCCTGCAGAAGCAGAGACTTTGCCCCAAGCCATCATCAAGCATCTTACTCCATGAAAGAACATGAGCTAGGAAAAACTTTAAAATATTTGATCAATATGAACTTTTCATACAGTCTGACTAGTGGGCTCACGTTTTCGTAGAAGATTTAAGCCCAAGGTATTTCTAGAAGCATCATTAAAATGAAAGGCATGTGGTCATGTTTATAAAAAAAAGTGAAACAAGATGGAGATCAATGTGCCTATATTGTAGGCAGGAGGCAATCTCCTCAGCCTCCAAGTCTACCGGTGGAAGCTTCCTGAAATAGGAGTCCCCTGTTTACCCAGCCATCTGGACAGATCTTCTTCTCCTCTTCCCTGGAGAAAAGGTTGACAAGTCTCCAAAGAGCAGGTAGGGAACAGCTACACCCAGCAGACACACAGAATCGAAGGGCTAAGGACAACAGGCTTTTATAAAGAGCAGCAGAGGCAAGAAGCAAACAGCGGTGTCAGGAAAAGGATGGAAGGCAAAAAGAAAGTGGGAATAACACTGCTAGAATGCCATATGGCATTTATATGCCATGCATTTCATTTTAAATGTTGATATTTGCTTTCCTGTTAGCTTTGGTGCCAACTCAGTTGCAGTACTCAGTAAAATGCGTTATTAAAAAATATCACACAGAAGCTTTCTCCACTCTATCCTCAAAATCATACGTTAATTCCTTTCCTTTTTTTTAAACCACATTCTATACATCCCTGTTTCAATTATTCAAGGTAAACTTCAAAGCACTGTTAAATTAAACAGGCCTGTCTTGATAACTGATATAAGATGCTCAATACATTAGTTTGTGCTCTCTCAGCAGTAAGAGGAAACCTCGGGGTTACTATTATTACTAATATCATCATCATCATTAATTTAATACGAGCCTTTTTCACCACGCTCCTCCTCCCAGCCCCTGGATTCATTATGTTTACAGTAAAATTCACTTCTGCCAAGGAGTGGGAAAAAAACTAGCAGAGGGTCAGTTCTTGGTCTAAGTGGAGCCAAAGTGGCAAGAATGAAGCAAAACCCATCTTTTGAGGTCACTTGTGATATCTGAAGGGCCAGGGATCATTTGGGAAGAAAGTCTAGGACCATTTCGGTGCTTGATAAAAATATAGACTGGCCCATGTGTTCAAGACCTAGTGGGAGCACACGCCAGCTGAGAGACAGCCATCACATGGCTAAAACAAATTCTTTTCCACACTCTGACTTTCCCTTGACCAGCACCAATATACGTGATGGAATGTTATGGCCACATCTGCGTAGTCAGTCGCAACCAGCGATATGCAGTCAAGAATACAATGCACAGCCACACCACACTCAGGGGATGCCAGGGCAGGCTCACCCCTCCTGTCCCACGCCCTTCTTCACCCTGCTCCTCTTCCTCCCAGAGCAATGATGGCTGACTGCGGTGTGGCCCCCCAGCTCCAGTGTTCCTGCCCCTCAGTTCCTTCTGCTCCTCTGTCTGCCCTTTCTGCCACTCCCTCCACTTGTCCAGCACTTCCCCCTCCACTCTTATCCCCAGGAAGGGCAGGACCAAGGACAGCGTCTACAAGCATCTCTTCTTCATTTGGTTTGTTGGGGCTCATTTTTCATTGGGGGTGCACACTGCCTACACACCTTGGGTGCATGGGAAGGAACCTGGTTCATTTCTCTCATCTCCATTCAATTCACAATCGATACATATTTACTGAACAGCTCCAAAGTGCTTAGGACTGAGAAGATACCATGGAGTAGGGGGGAAAAGATGCAGTAGAAATCAGGGTCTAGATCCTTGCCCTTAACCTAACAGAGAACAACCCGTTAGCCACATGACGTCAGGTGCACCATGAAGATGCGTGCAAGGTCACCTATACAACCTAGGATTCACAGGCTCCTCCTGGGGGGCCCCAAAGCCAGCAGCATGCTTATTATACAGTGAATAACATTAAAGCGCTGACTACATGCCAGGCTTTGCTCTCCATGCATCAAGTAAGTACAAACAAGATAGCTGCTGTTTTTATCTCCATCTTTCAAATAAAGAAGCACAGTCCAAGGTGTCTTGGCTAGCAGGGGCAGGTCAGGGCTTATGCCCTGAGGCAGTGTGACTGCAGAGCTGTGGGCACTGGTCATTAGATATGTCTGTTCCCTCCTCGGGAGAAAACACAGTGCCCTGTTCATTGCCATATACCCCTAGAGGGATGAGAACACAGAAGATGCTACTTGACAGTTGCTTATTAAACTGACCTGGGAGAAGCTTCAAGGAACAGCCATGATAGAGTGTTGAGCAGTGAATCATTACGAGAATAGAAGGATTTCGGAGCGAGACCAGGTGGAACCTGGTGCCAGAGAGACCCGGAACCAGGTCTCGGTACAGAGCAGAATGCAGAGGCCCAGGTTGGCCCAACGTTGAGTTGCTCCCTCCCAGCAAGACTGCTACAGTGCTGGAGCGAGGAAGCAGGATGGGAACAAGCAAAAGGACACGGCTGGAGGTGAGGGCAGGAGGGCAGCTGGTGCAAGAAGGGGCAGGCAGGGGAACAGTCCCACCAAAGGGCCCCCAATGGAACAGAGTGGCAGCTGTCAAAGCAGTCAGGATTTAAGGGGCAATCTGATAGCGATTTACCAAATACTCTCTGTGGCCAAAAATAGCTGGAAAAAACTAACAAGAGATAACAAGTGTTGGTGAGGACGTGGGGAAACAGGAGCCTGTGTATGGCCAGAGGGAACATAAACCAGCACAGCCCCATGGAAGACAGCGTGGCAGTTCTTCAAAAACACAGAATCAGCATAGGAGCCAGCAGTTCCACTTCTGGGGGTAAGCAAGCTTTTGACAGATATTTGCACACCCGTGTACACAACAGCATTATTCCACTGCCAAAGGGTGAAGCCACCCAAGTGTTCAGGACAGGTGACTGGAAGGTAGTGCTGCTAAACACTCTACCCCCAATACCCCATGGGACAGATGACTGGCTAAACGAGATGTGCTATATACATACGGTGGAATATTATTCAGCCTGTAAAAAGAAGGAAGTTGTGATAGAGGCTACAACCTGCATGACTCCTTTAAGACATTACACTAAGTGAAATAACCCGTCACAAAGGACAAACACCATATGCCTTTTATGAGGTCCCGAGAGTAGTCAAGAGTCACAGAGACAGAAAGCAGAACAGAGGTTATTAGGGGCTGGGAGGAGGGGAATGAGGAGCTACTGTCTCATGGGGATAGAGTTCCAGGGGAAGATGAAAATGTTCTGAGCTGATGAGGAAGATGTTTGCACAACAGTGGGAATGTCCTTCAGCCACTGAAGAGTAGATTTTAAAAATGGTCATCTTTGTGCTAGGTGTATTTGATCACAACAAAATATACAGGTGTAAAGAAAAAGGTGAAACAGGTTCCAGAAGTATCCAACTAACTGCTGGGGTTGCCTGACATGAAACCATGACTGTCATGAGGACTAAATGTTAATCCCATGGGAAAAGAGAGAGGCCAGGCCCCCGAGGACACGGTGCTGGTGTGAGAAGCCGGTGTGGCTCAGCCCCTTTGTACTCTTCTGAGCTGGGCATTCCTCTTGAACATTCAAAAAACAAAATTTCTCAATCCCCACACAATAGAACTATAGGTAACCACTTGTTATGGAAACACATAAAGAAAAAAGACAATGAATTGAGCATCACCCTCTACGACGCTGGAGAAAGGCCGATACTCTTATGAGGGAGACCGATTGTTGATTCTGTCGCCAGCAATGCTCACTGCACAAAAGGATGCTCTGGTCCTTTGAAATAGCACACCAGACCCCTGAGACCCACCTCCTACAGGCTGTTAGCTCTACACCAAAACGAGACAAAATCTCAGCAGCAAACCTGCAAAACGTGGTACAGCACTACTGGGTCAAGAACGCCACGACGCATCACGCAGGCTCTCAAAACAAAAAGCAAAGTGCTTCCCCCAGAAATGCAGTGCGTATTTCCTCTAGCAGGAAAGCACCTTGCCAGCACTGGACTGGATCCCAGCAGCTCTTCTTTCCACAAAGCTGCCAGAGCTGGCTCAGCAGCATGACAGTCCTAAGCCTGTGATGCTGTCACCGCCCCAGGGAGCGGCCTTTTTGGGGTAAGTTTCAGAGCCTTGGCACAACTCTCAGCGGGATATAGTCTCAGCATTTTCTCTTCCCTAAAGCAAAGTTCCTAAAGCTCTTCAGAATGCACCCAGGACTCTTGACATGCCAACCATCCTGGCCATTCAGTCATCCTCGGAGCCACCTGCTGTCAACTCACAGCTCGTGGACCCACCTCTGGGGTACACAATCACAGCTCATCATGGGCACCTCGCAATTTTCAGGAACCCAATTTTTCAGAAGCTACACTAGAATGGATTATGCCTGCCTGGCTCACAGAAGTAACAGGAACCTCAACGTAAATGAAAAAGAAAAGAGATAGAGCTAATTTTACATTGAGAAAGGTAATTTTTTAAGTAGAATCTTACAAAAGGGCAAAGGATTGTGGTTCTATTAAATCAGTGTCTTCCAGAGGAACCGAAGCAGCCTATGAAGACAGGTATGAAGGATGAACAAGGGAAGTCATTCACCTATTAAGCTGGTTTTATGATACGAATAAAAGTGTGAGTGGTACTAAAATTCTTGCATTAAATTCATAACCCAAAAGCACCTGGATGTTTTGGAAGCAAGTTACCATGGTATAGATCTAAAGCATCACTGGACTGGCGATGGCCTCCAAACACAAAAATAGAAGATGTTCTCATGAATGAAACTGCTGGAATCCTAGGAAGTAATCATCTTTTCAACAGACAAGACCTCGCAGTTAATCAAGACACATAAAAATGTTCCAGAAACTGGACCTCCCTGGTGGTGCAAGGAGTTAAGTCTCAGCCTATGAAGCTATCGGCAGCAACTGTAGCACAAGTTCGATCCCCAACCAGGGAGATTCCCACTTGGCACAGCAGACTTCTCCTGTCTCCCCGCTGCTCCCCTCAGCAGTGTATTTCAGTAGATCCACCTGTTCTGCTCCCCTCTCTGTTTCTGGCGAATCCTCTCACCACCCCACACCTCTGGCCTACACCCCAGCTCTTGTATGCATAAATAAATAAATCTAAAAAAATAATGGAAATAAAAATGTTCCAGAACAACTTTCTTCTACAACTTGTTATTTCCACAACAATGTTCTTCCACTACTTTCCTGGAGTTTCAGACTCAGCTCCCCAGTGGGAATTAAAACCTTGGTGTTGATACCCTTAGATCTCCAGCTGTCAAAACCACTGAAGTCGATTACAGCAGTTCAATGAACCCAGAGAAAATGAGAGTGTTTTTTGAGGACAAGACCACTTGCCTCAGCTTACCAAAAGACTTGGCTTTGAGCTGTGTGTTCCTCTGGTCAACACTGAATGTTGAACAAAGTAGAGCAATGAGGTGGAAGGACAGAGTGGAGGGTTTCATCTCTACGACAATGAGTCCACCTGTGGGGCAGTGCAAGCCCCCCTTTTATGAGCCCACCTCCACATTCGCCACATAGCAGACATGACATGAGCAAGGGTGCATTTAAATCCTAGATTAATCTCCAATAGAAGAAAATATCGACAAAGTGCTGTTTATTAATAAATCAGTACTACGAAGATTGAGCAGGTACATAAAAAAGAATCAGAGGCTATAGTCCAACTCGATGTATTGATAGATGACACAAAAATGGAAAATGAAAACCCTTGAGAGCAGATAAATATGGGGTCGATATTACCTTTTTTTTTTTTTTAGAATGCTTGTGGTTTTTTTTTTTTTTTAAGATTTATTTATTTATACATACAAGCTGGGGTACAGGCCAGAGGCGTGGGGCGGCGAGAGGGTCCACCAGAGACAGAGTGGGGAGCAGAACAGGCAGATCAGAAATACACTGCTGAGGGGAGCAGCAGGCGAGGCAGGAGAGGTCTGCCGCACCACGATATTACCTTTTTCTCAATTGACCATCTTATCTGTCCCCAGGTCCTACTAAATCTCATGAGCAGATTCCTCTGACCATCGATGCTCTCCTGGTCTTACAAGAAAAGGAAGGAAGGATGTGCACACGTGCAGACCGAGGCAGGGAGACCTGTTTTGAAATCTTGCTCTGTCGCTTATGGGCATGGCCGCCTTGGACAGTCACGGAGCCAGTCCAAGCACGCCAACCTCATGAAATTACGAAGTCAGTCACCACCTCTGAGAGAGCTGGTGGGCAGCTTCCTCTGGGCAAAACCCTCAAGCCCACGTCTGGCTTATGGTTGACCCTCAGCACAGACTGGCCACTTCTCTCCAGACTTCAAGACTGAAATGCCGTAATACTCAGGCTGACCCCAACCAGATCCAATTGGCCAAATAATGCCATGCTGCCTGCAAAGGTCCCCAAATACAGAAGGTCATGGGTGACTGTCCACCCTCAGTAACAGTCAGCTCCCCAGAAGTTACTGGTGCTCAAAGGCTACCAGTAAGATCCAGAAAGACTTTGTAAAAGCTATTTTTAAAATCTTTGTGTTAAACAGTACCCAGAGAGTATTTTTTAAGCCGTTATATCTTAGGCAGAGTTTGAGTGCTTCTCTCTTTATAAAGAAAAGTCGAAGATGCATTTTAAAGGTCATTAAAACTTCCCATGGTGACTGCAGATGGCAATAGGAAGCATCCAGGGGACACTGGCCAGTTGTCAAAGATAAGCTGAGAAGGAAGCTTCGTGCATTAGATTAGTCCCTACTGGCTCAGCCCCAGCAGTGCTTCGCCTGCTAAGAATTACAGCAGGATAATCTACCTTTATGCATATCATCAGAGTTAAGTCCCTGGGCATCTTCCTTTATTAGTGAGAAACCATCTCATTCCCAGAGGACGAAATCTTTAAAGCCCTCTGTAAGGATGCATCTCGGGGAGGAGGAATGGCCTTGAAGAACCCCAAGGATCCCTGCTGGAGACACCAGAGCTTGTGGGGAGATTCAGCCTGTCACCTTGAGGGCAACTGAGTCCCTTGGGAGCACAGAATGGCTCTTCCAAACTGTACAAAGACAAACTTTTAGACGACAAGAACAAGATAGAAGTAAGCAGAAGGTGGGGGGAAGGAGCAGGTAACCGGGTCCACTGTATTGATGGATGGAAACTGGAATTCTGGGGTCAAACATAAGGTGGTCGATACCGATGCTGGTTCACGAGGCAGTACCTAAACCTGCATAACTTACTAACCAGTGCTACTTCAATAAAAACAGTGTCCCTTGGCCCTCCCTGGTGGTGCAAAAGGTTAAATCTCAGCACTACGAAGCTATCCGCAGTCACTGCAGCATGAGTTCGATCCCCGGCCAGGGAGCTGAGCCACATGGTACAGCAGCCTCTCCTGCCTCGCCTGCTGCTCCCCTCAGCAGTGTATTTCAGTAGATCCACCTGTTCTGCTCCCCACTCTGTCTCCAGTGAATCCTCTCACCCCCACCCCCACCTCTGGCCTACACCCCAGGTCTTGTATGCATAAATAAATAAATCTTTCAAAAAAACAGTATCCCTTAACTGGGCCGCTTTTGCTCTCAAGGGAACATGAGTAATGTCTGGAGACACTTGGAGGCCCTAACTGGGGGCACAGGTGGCACTGGAGCCAGTGAGCAGAGGCCAGGCCCCGTGACAGAGCCGGCCGACCCAAGCTGCCAACCGTACACAGGCTGAGCAGCCCGCACACGCGGAAGGAGGAAAGGAGGGACCCTCGAGGACAGACTGTCGCGACTGTCAGTAAGAGAGAGGGCGGGGCTGTTTTGTGGGTGTCACTGATGTGGTTGGTCCCGGGCGCACGCAGGTCACGGTTTTGACTGAAGCCAGGAGACATTCTTAAACAAATTCAGAAGAGACCTAGCTGACAAAGCTTTAAGGAGACTTGCCTTCTGAGCATTTTAAAACAATTTCATCCCATCCCCTTCTAGCCCCTCAGGGGAAGTAAGAAAGGAATTGTTCATATCAGGCTAGGGTCTTCTCTCCGATCCTAATGAACTACACATCATGTAATATTAACCCTCCGAGGGAGTTCTCAGGAATTTTTAACATGGAACGCATTCGTGTGGCATGTTACAGTGGCAGAGACAGACACACACGCACACTCACACACACGCAGGTGTGTGGGCCCTCTCGGCTGTCCCCTGTCCCCCCCGCCCCCAGCTAGGTGGGCGCGATGCTGACCAGCACCATGGGTACCCCAAGCACATCGCCACTGCTAACGGGCATCGGGCGCTGCGGATGAAGCCACAAACCTGAAAATACCCACTTTCCAAAGCAAGGGTTTTTAATGTTTTAAGAATGATTCTACGTTAACCCCTTCACTGCCAGGGGTCCCGCCTCAGTATTTTATGTAACAAAGTAAGAGTAATTTTTCCTGGGTTTCCAGGCGGGACATCTGGGCTGTTAGCAGCTTTAATGAGAAGAACAATATTCTGTACTTTAGTCCCAAAATTCATCAGGGGACACCAAACCCCCAAATTTGGTGGCAGATTGTGGTCAAAAGAGTTGCAGTCCCTTCTCTCACTTAGAATACACTAATGCAGTCTAAAAAAAATGCACTATGTTTTTTTCCTTTTCCTAAAGGGAAATTTCAAAAGCTTTTAATACAATCCACTCTTCCTACAAATAAGGGAACGAAGATCCACAGAAGCTACATAAAAAGGAAAATGCCAGATCAGTCATTTCTCCATTTGAATGCAGTTGTGAGTCTTAGTCCCCCGATTCATCTTGCTCTAACTCCGCAGACCACGAGGCAGGCCGTGACTAGAAGGGCACCTCTGGGAAGTTCACGCCAGCCCTTGGCAACAGGGTTGCCAGGTTGTCTGGCTTGGGGACCTGAACATCTGAGAAGCAGAGAGGCTGAGGGTTTCCATGGCGACCACCGAGAAGCCCAGGTGCAGGCTCTAATGAGGCTGGCTAGCCAGGCAGTACTTCAGGAGCAAAGGTTGTGGGACATTCCAGAAAAACCCACAGGCCGCCAGGCTACTCAGATGAAATCTGAATGGGTCACTAGCCTGTCAAGGAGCAATTCTTCTAGGAGACAAACCAGCTCTGAACTCCACACAGCTGACCCTGTGCCAAGCTCTGTTCTGTCATTCTTTCATGTAATCATAATCAAAATCTGATAAAGTTTTGATCCCCTTTTGTGATGAGTAAACTGAGGCAGCTCCCCCAGCATCACTGAGTTTATGACAAGTGGCTTGAAGCCTGCTCTGGTGTCTTACTCTTCCTCTCTAACAAAACTTCTGAAGCTGTCCAACTTGGGGACTCCCTTGCATTCTTCTACAGAGAAGTATAAGTCATGATTTCTTGTCTCAAAGGAAAAACAGGTGCAGCTTTAGAGCTTACCACCAATCAACCTTGCCCAACATTACTAAATTCTGAAAAAGGTCTTAAATTGTTGTTTTGAAATATTGTAATCATAAGAAACAATTCCCTGAAGGTTTGAAAGACTTGGGAATAGGTCAATAATGATAAAGAGAACACCTAAGCCAAACAAAACAAGTATTGTTAAATCATATGAATGGGTGTGAGTTAAAGGGCACTGGAAACTGCAGTCCAGTCACATCTACTCTACATACCTGTCACAGATTCTAGAAATGCAATATTTAGTAAGCAAATTCCTTAAGTTGATATCTTTGTCTCATGCTTAAAGATAATTAAAAAAAAAACCACCACTAAGAATAGCAATCATCAACTCTTTAGTATAAATTAGTATATCAGTATACTACTACTGAGGGAGCACTCAGCAGTAGGAAGGAGAAAGTGGGGCCATGAGAAGATAGAAGCAAAACAAAAACAGTGTCTGGAAAAGGCAATTTTTTCAAAGAGGTCTTAGAAGTCAGGATTTTGCTGAAGACAATGTGCTTGGAAATAAAATGGAGTGAAGAAATTATAAACACAAAATGGATTGACAGGTCTCTACTTTAGTGCAAATACACTAAGGAACCCATCCTTTATATTTAAGAAGGAACTGAGTATATGCCTCACATTTTCAGGAAACGTATTGGCAAATTCATACTGAACCCTCTAGTGCTGTCATTCCAGAAACACCAGTCTAAAGAAGGAAAGTACGAAGAGGAGGCAGTTTAGGCATGGTACCTGTGACTATGGGCAAAGCAGAAAATAAGATCATAATATTAAAGTATTCTATTAAAATGACATGATAACATTCTAATAACCTCTCTGGCCCCTGTCAGGCTAAAGTTGATCAGCTCCCAGAGGACAGGGTTTAAATAGATGCAGTACTCACTCGAAAGACCTTCTCCACTCTTGCAATGCTTTTGCCAAAGATGGTTCCAAGTTGGTCTCCGATGCCAGCCAATAAGAAACCAAAGAGCGGAATTCCAAAGATGGCATATAAAATACAAAAAATTTTGCCTCCTTCAGTGCTTGGAGCAATATTCCCATACCCTGGTGAGAAATATTAAAAAGAGAGGAGAGTGGTGAGGTGGCAGAGAAATCAGAGCACTGAAGCACAGACAGTGCAGAATTCTGCAAGGGTGTCTGTTTCCCCCATTCATGAACTTCCCAAAGCAGAAGTCTATTTCCATGTTCCCTAAAATTCGTATCATCGATCATCTCTTCTTTCTCCCATAAATATAATAGTTTTCAGGAGATCCTGCTTTCCTGGATCTTAATAGATTTAGTTAGATTACATTTTTGGAAATTTGTGGTCACCCAGAATGCTATTTTAAATGGAAAATGGTATTGTCCATTTCAGAAACACCAAACATCATGAACATGTTTGATTCAGGGAAACTGAACAGCTGAGAAAAGTTGACCATTGTCTTAGATTTGAAAAGACAAATTAGACTCCTTTACAGTCTAATCCCCTGGCGTGCTCCCCTGAGAGACAGTAGCTGTCATCAACATTTGCCTGTGCGGGGGGCAGAGGAGATGTGTTCTCTTATAAATTCATGAGTGACCCAGAGATCACAGAGCCCATCCTGGAAAGCCTGAAGATTGAAGACCGGGAAGGAAGCCCGTGCCTCTTCTCTGCATGAAGAGCTTTGTGAACACTGCCTCTCTCTCCTCTCTCCTGGGAGCGCCTATCCTCTCTGAGACCTTCCTCTCCTCCCACTCACTTCTTGCACCTTAGAGTTTCCAGGTGTGAAGTAAATGTTTGTTAGTGGAATGGTTGTTTGCATATAAAGGAATCCTTTGAAAGCCAGGTCTGCTAATAAATCCTTCAGGGAGAGCTTTGAAAATACCAACATCTTCTTTCGTGAGAATTCTGCAATGACTTTAGTCACGTTTGTATTGTGAATACAGGACTTCATCTGTGTGGCTGACTAAAGAATATAATGCTGGAAGAAAAAGACTTCAGCATTAGCACAATTTAGAGAGATGAGAGTCCAAATTACTTGATATTCATTTGCCTCCACTCAGCTAACTGTCTCCGACATTAGGGCCACTTCTGGGGGGCCTGTTTCCAAATCCACACAGTGGGGGGCTTATCGAGTCCACAGCCAGGCATGTTGGGATGCAACATGGGGAAGAACAATGTCAACCATCGGTCCCCCTCCGCTGAGCCCGGAGAGCTCACTGTGGCTTCTTGCCTTTGGGTGATGAGTCACCTGGCTGTTTTCCTTTTCAATTTTCTCATCAGGATCATTCAAACCTGTTATCTCAAATTACCTAAATTACAGTTCCCATTTCTTAAATGAGTGTTCAGGCAAGTCTTCCTAGCCATGTTTCTTTGCTCACCGCCAGTTCAATTTAATTGTGCAAAGTAAGGCTTTCAAAACCTTTTTCGGGTGCCTTCAGGAACTTGCACAAATTCTTTTTTCTAAGCTTCCCTCTTCAGAACCATCCAAATTACATTAACACAGTCCTGTTGCAAAGAGGGGAAATGTGCCCATAGAGCCTCATTCCATGCAGGTTTGGAACATTCTAGTAAGTTTAATAAGTGTTGTGGAAGCATTTTTGACTCAGGCTTGGCTGTCTTGTGGCTCTTCCAGTCAGGGAGGATGGGTTTTCTCTTAGTCTGACATGTCGGGCGGTAACATACTGCAGACACAGGCAAACAAGTGGGCTCTGAACCTGCTGAGCAAGCGTCTTATTAGCCCTGACAAGAGCTGCTTTCAGAGAGGGTCTGCCCCACCTCCTGGGGCACTGAGCTCAGGAACATTCCAGGGTCACCCAAGGAGCACAAGAGAGGAGTGAGAAGACAGAGGCTCCAATCACCTCCCTCTACCTGGGTGCCCTCAGATTCACCTGCCCTCTCCAAATCCCAGGGCTGGAGGGGCTCATGGGAAAATGACTACACTGGAAAGTAAAATACAAGTCAGAGGGTGATGATTATTATCGCCATCACCCTGATTGCTATGACTGATTATCATCATAATTGGTTCCTTACTTGTTCAGTGACTCGCAGACTAGAACACTAAAATAAAATTAAAGCAAAGTTCTTGGGTATGGACATTAATGAAGTAATAGTCAAGTAAGCCTTGAAATATATGTAAGGTCCTCACTTCCTATCAGACATAAAGTCACCCACTCTTGAGGATCACTATTTCATGCATGAAGGAGTGTGTGTGTGTGTGTGTGTGTGACTACATGTGGTATGTGTATGGTGTGAGTATGTGGTGTGTTATGTAGGGGGTGTGTTTATGTATGTATGTATGTATAGGGTGGGGTTGGGGGAGGGGTATGTGTGGGCGCTGTCCCCTGCCTCTGATAAACTGTATGGGGAAACTGTTCCAGGCTGACCCTCAACCCCGTCACCCTGGGAAAATTCCAGGACATACATTTTGGAGTTCTGCTCAGACTGTGGGAGGGCCACAGTCCTGCGGCTCTGGCTCCAGCTGTCCCAGGCCTGTTAGGCTGCCCTGCCCATCCTCCCAGAATGCTCAGGAGATCCTGAGGCCAGTGTAACCATCGCATGCAGGCTCCAGTCTAGAGGACACAGGGGTTCCTGTTGTGATTCTCCCACTTACTAACTCAGATATTACACAGTTTATCCTGCTCTCCTGCCTCACCTTCCTCATCTGAAAGATGGGGCTACAACTAGTGCCTACCTTAGCACTTTAGGATGGAGTGAGTTCCAGGTGAAGTGTGAGCCTGCTGAGAACGGTAAGCACATGGGAAACCAGCCTCTAGCAAAAGCCAGTGATTATCACCTTGCTCAGGTGTCCTGTGGGGGAGAACTGGGTCCAAGCAATGTGTCTCTAGGAAAACAAAGCCCCAGGAGGAAGCAGAGGGCTGGAGCCTATTTTCCCAGAAACTCTGCTGTTCTCCCACAGCCCCAGGACAAGGGAAAAAATGCCTAGAACTCAGGGTGGGCTCACTCAATGCCTTGGGCGGGTTCATGCTGGGTTTGGGGTGCAGTCTCTCTTGGTGCAGCTAGGGACAGCCAAGGCTGGGAAATAAGAGGGGGTGAAAGCAGCTAGAGATGCAGGTGATCGGGTGGAACTACCCCAGAACATCAGGGCAGGATTTAAGCAAAGCAAAAGAAGTCCAAGGAGCTGCTCCACCAACTGGCTCTGCAGACTTCTAACAGGAGATGACCAGCCCAAACTCCGACCAAATTAGTCCATGTTCAAGCCCTTGTTCAACCCCGTGCCAGCCCACTTTCAATCTCACACTGGTTGCCTCAAAACTGAAACTGGGGGCCTCCCTGGTGGCGCAGAGGTTAAGGGCTGCGCTGTGGAGCTGTCGGCAGCAGCGAAGCGAGTTCGACGCCCGGCCGGGGAGATTCCCACATGCTGCAGCAGACCTCTCCTGCCTCGCCCGCTGCTCCCCTCAGCAGTGTATTTCCATCCATCAGCCTGTTCTGCTCCCCACTCTGTCTCTGGTGAACCCTCTCTCTGCCCCATGCCTCTGGCCTGTACCCCAGCTTGTATGCAGAAATAAATAAATCTTAAAAAAAAAAAAAAAAAAAACTAAAACTGCACCAGTGTGTCTGGCCTGACCTATTCTGAGGTTGGGCTTCTAAACTGGACACCAGGCGCCCATTTGGCACTGACACAAGCTGGAGCCTGACTGGAGATTGGTCCATTTTTCAATCCATTTTCAGTCGACGCTGGCTTCCTGGGCTCCTCTGAGAGCAGCTTCCGGCCAACCACCGGCCCAGCAGGGACAGAGCACAAGGCCCGAGAGAGGGCCTGGGTCTGTTCACCACTGGCTAGAAAACAGCCTCAAGGCCTTGATGGAGAGAAAGCTGGGGCTCGCAGAAGGCACAGCACATCCGCTTGCTGTTTACATCAATAGTCAGATCGCAGCCAAACTGTGTGCTGTTCGGCGCTGGTATTTGGTGAAGAGTGTGCATTCTAGAACCAGAGTCTGTGCGTGCAGGGCTGTGCAGGCACAGAAGGCCCTGAGCTCAGAAGGGCCCTGTGCTTGGTTCACTGCTCTGCTGCTGCCATTTGATGCTCTCAGTCATTTTCTTCCTTTTTAAAAAATCTTATTTCTTTGTATATTTTTACATTATTGTTCATTTTTGAACAAGTTTAATTTCTCCTCTCAGGTGTAATCCCCATAAAATTACCACCACCACGACACCGGTGCACCATCACCATAGTCCCTAGTGCTCCGCCTGTCCGTTTTGCTCCCCCCCTCCCCTGCTGAATGTCTCCACCTTGTAGTTTGCCTGCTAGTTTTGTCTTTTTTTGTTTTTTGTCTTTTTTGCTTATTTGGTTCCCCTATGTCCCTCCCATAAGTGAAACCATCCAATATTTTTCTTTTTCCTCTGACTGATTTCACTGAGCATTTCCCTTCCAGCTCCACCCATGTTGCTGCAAATGGCATGAGCTTGTCTTTTTTTATTGCTGAATAGTATTCCATGCTCTTAGTCATTTTCAACAGGACCAGTTTTCATTTTGTCCTGGAATCTGTATCTTATGCAGCTGGTCCTGGTGAATAAAACCAGGCGCTCGGGCTGACTAACCTGCATCTCGGAGTCTGTCCTCTCATTAGGAAAATGAGGCTAATGACAGTACTACCTCACGGGGTTCGTGTGAGACTGAATGAGATAATGTGGAGTACAGTGCCTGTAGCGCAGCGATTGCCATCACGTGCTGTCCTCTGCTAGGGACAGTTTCAGGGAGTCACTCCTTCACCTTAGAAAAGCGGGGTGCTAGGGACCCATCTGCAGAGTCCACAACCAAGGGCAGTGGTTGTTTCCTTGGCAAGAGTCCCCAAGGGGTGGTTGTGTCAAAGGCTGGGGCTTTGAAAAGATGATGGGCAAATCAAAGAGCTGGACCTTTTAAAGGAACTAACCTCAATTAGTTGCCAAGAAAGAGGACAGAGTGCCGGGGACTCAGGAAAGCGTCCCCCTGGGGTGGCTCCTGCTTGTAGGAGAGCCTGTTTTCCTTGTACTAGACACTGGGAAATTGTTCTGTATATCTGAGCACAAGGAATGCTTTTTTAAAATGAAGGGCTGTGATAAAAGGGACTTCTGATAGTGAGAAGCTTATCTGCTTTTCAGAAGACTAATATTCCTAAGATCCCTCTCACACGTTCCAAACGACGAACATGTGTTTCTTGTGTCTGCAAAGTACACAAGTTCATGAGTCTCAGGAGATCTTTCTGGAAAACAATTGGCAAGCCTTTGAAAGGCCCATGCCCTCTGACCCAGCAAACCCATGGGTCTTCCCAAGGACACAAGCAGAGATGAAGACCACACCTCACACAGGTTGTCACACTCTTGAGACAGAGCAGAAGCCTCTGACATCTAAGGATGGGTGAAGAGCACACCCCAGGGAACACACCAAAGACGATGTATTTCAAAGAACCTTTGCCCTACAGGGAAATGCTTGTCATATTGTGTTACTCATCACAGAAACTCAAGGGAACAGGCTAAAGTTTGTGTGTTTCAAAATAACAAAAAAAGAGCCCCTCAGCACCAGCTACACCAGTGGCTCCTTCGTGGTGGAGAATTTCTCAGGACAAATGCAAAGACCTCATGGGCACTGGATTTTTTTATCAGCCTTGATGCCACGTGCAATGAGTGAAGTGATCGCGAAATAATTGGAAAAAAAAAAACATGATTTCCTCACCTCATTATTCTTGCTGTCATATGCACTGAGGTTTTCCTTAGAATTCTTTGGTCATGTCTTAATAAAAATTCCACACTGGAGTTAAAACTCAGCCAGACAGGGCCTCCCTGGTGGCGCAGCGGGTTAAGCGCAGCGCTGTGGAGCTGTCGGTAGCTACGGTGCGAGTTCGATGCCCAGTCGGGGAGATTCCCACATGGCATGGCAGACCTCTCCTGCCTCGCCCACTGCTCTTGCCTCGCCCACTGCTCCCCTCAGCAGTATATTTCCGTCGATCTGCCTGTGCTGCTCCCCGCTCTGTCCCTGGTGAATCCTCTCACACCCCACACCTCTGGCCTACACCCCAGCTTGTATGCAAAAATAAAATAAATCTCTAAAAAAAAAAAACTCAGTCAGACAAATGGTGTTCCACTTACCATACAGTCTTCTTTCACTTAAGAGTAAGTACCATTTTTCCATTGACTGGAATGAGGACCCAATTTCTAGCACCACCCCTGAGCTGTGATACTAAAGTGGCCCTCTGTGGCCCTCTGCTTTGGGTTAGGTTTCATTTTTGTTTTCATGCTTGTTTTGTAGTACTTTTCTGTTCTGCCTCCACCTTCCTTCTGATTTGGGGGGGGGGGGTAAAGTCCCCAGCCTGTGCCTGGGTATGACAGAGGCAACAGCATCCCAGGAGGCCATTGGCACCTGGACCCAGAGACCCCAATCGAACGCTCTGCCTAAGACAGTAAATCAAGAGCAAGTGGCCCAAAGAAGCTGCAGTGGCCAGCAGGGTCAGGCACTGGTCTTGAAGTTCAGAAGACACTCACTGGCCTCCCATGATCTTTGACCTATAAGTGTGTAGTCATTAGGATTTTTTCAGTTTTAGGTGATAGAAAACCCAATGCAGACTGACATCAGCAGAAAAGGACATGGACTGCCCCTAGTAAATAGAAGAAGACGTAACAGTTATTTCTTAACACTTCACAGGCAGCTTTACACAAAGTTCACAGGGCCCCATTGCTCACTCCCTTTTGTGACGCTGCTTCTTTAGGGTCAGCCGAATCCTAGGCGGGGCAAACTATCAAGGAGAAAAAATGACTGGCAGGGTCCTGGGGCCCCTCTTTCCAGATTTAACTCCAGTAGGAAAGAGAAGTCACTTCCTCCAAAGCTCAGCCCAAGAACTGAAGTTTTTATTGGACTGATGCAGATTTCATGTCCATCTCTGAACGATGGTGGCCATGCAAATGCAAGTGACTGGATTTCTTAATCTAGACAAGGTGAGATTCCTCTGAGGTCTGGGACCAAGCATGGAAGGGGTAAATGGACAAACAGTTATCAGGACAAGGGTGAAAAGTATGTGGCTGCCAGGCAGCAGAAACCAAGGACTAAGAGTCATTCATATAAACTCATAAATTCCAGTGTAAGTCAATAAAAAGGGCAGGAAATGATAGATATTAAATGTCCCTCATCATGCAGATGGAATCACCATTCCTCAGTTTATCTCAGGTTATGTGGGTCAGTGAACATGGTTGTTCAACAAACCAAGTCCCTGGCATCCTAACAATTTGAAAAAGTAAATACCATCCATATATACCCAATGTAATCACACTGTTTTTCAATGCATCATACAGAGCACTGATTTAATCATTTCCTAAAACAAGAAAGTTGGGATTTTTCTGTCTGCTTTAACATTCACAAATGTGCCATGGATGCAGTACTGGTATTCGGGTACATTTTCCAATAGGCACCTCTTAAAATGGCCCAGAATGTCTCGATTTTAATGATTTTGCCATAAATCCTCCTAAAATGCATGACACATTTCCCCATTTAACAACCAGACTGTTGAACATAATTTAACTGAGGCTGGCCTTCTCTGATCTACTTAGAGGTATGGCCTCAGATGCCACTGAGGTTTATAGCACTTTGTGCCTTGATACCAAATTGCGGCAGGTCACCCTGCTTCCTTTGCTGGGTTCTGTGTAACTGTCGACTAATATACCCCAATCTGGTATGGAGGGTGTGAAATGGCTTCTATGCCCAAACCCATTAATGTAATGCACACCTCCATTATTTATAATAGTTGTTCATAAGTGTATTTGCAGATTTGGAAGTGGGACTCTCTAGCATGTCATATAATTAGATGAAGATGCTTTCTAAAAACGAATAACAATTCTCTTTCATTCCAAGTTTTCTTATTGCACATCACTTTCTTGGTTGCACCAAAGTAAAAACAATACAAGTCCTGAAACAAAAACAAAACCTGTGCCTCTAAAACAACCCTTAGCCTCTAAAACAATAGCAAGTCAAAGATGTGCACCACCCAAGGAAGGCATACTCTCCAACACCCAGGTAAGGTATGGGTATGAAGGATTAGGGAGAGGGAAGAACATTTCAGAAGGCATAGCTAAGGCATAGAGCTCAGTAAAGTGGGAGTTCCACCTGGGATACAAGCAGGTGTTAATGAAAGAATACTTCCACTGTGAGGAATCTGTCACTGCCTCTCTGTCATCGTTATGGACTGATGAATGGTCTCCAATCTTCTGATTATGAATTTTCTTGCAGTATACTTCACTATTGTAGGGGAGTTAGAAAACTGTCAAAAGTAATTTTTAGCAGAGCTGGGAGAGAGAAATAAATGCTAGACCCCACCACAGCAGTAAGAATTACCAAAAGAAGGTGAGATGGAACAGAAAGCCAAATGGGAAAAAAAAATGAAGAGACACTGCACAGAGAAGATAGACAGGCCTATCAGTGGCCAGTAACAGCAAAAATCAATCAGGTGAGGTGAACTTCAAAAGAAATAATTTTGTTTGCACTAAGCATACAACACAGGGTGAAAAGAGAAAGGAGCAGAGTTCCCCTCCCCATCCTTGCCCCAGGAACTTGATCTGGTTCAGAAAAACAGAAGAAGGACTAGACAAGAATGACAGTGATGGGCCATATTTGTAGGAAGTGCTCTTTCTCTTTGGCAGCAGGAAAGAGGAGCGTCTTGTGATGTGCTCCCTAAGAGGGTACCCTGCCTCACCCTGCCTCCTCTTCCCAACCCCATGGAAGCACTTGACAGATAGCTGATCCAGGAATAGCCAGCTTGCTTGGAACCCAGTAAAACAGAAGCAAGCTAACCATAAATATAAAGTTTCCATTAAAAAAAAATGTGAAAAGAGCAGCAAAACTTGCCAATGAAACAAAGACAATCAGCAGAAAAATGTCACCCCAATCAGACAAAACTGTGACCAACTATGAAGTAATCACCTCTCAGAATCTTCTTGGAGAAACCACAAAGCAGAAATGTAAGAAATCAAGAAAGAAATGGTGAGATGATACATGAGACTGAAATGTGAGCTCATGGGATCCAAGAAAAAAAAAATGGAAGGGGAAAAATACCCCAATGATCACAAAAATGAAAATTAAGTTGCAAGAAGCACATAACAGAATAGGCACTATAAAAACCATACATACACACACACACACACACACAAAATGAATAGAGACGAAACCAAATTTTAAGAGTTTGAAGGGAATAGAGGGAAAATGATCACCATAGAAGACAAGCAAAGAAGTTATAATATGCATAGAGGAATTCCCAAAGAACAAAACCACACAGGAGAGAAAATATTTAAAGATGACAATCAAGAAAATCTTCCTGAAATAAAGAGGACAAAACCTGGTAGTATTATCAGATATTATACAAAGAAATAATCTTTTGAGTAGTCAAGCAAAAAAGGTCAAGTCACATATAAAAAGGGGGTGGGGAGAACTGGGCATCAGTTTCTCCACAGCAGCATAAACAGCAGGAGGTACTGAAGCGACACCTGCAAAGTCAAGGATTTCATTTCCAGCCAAAGTGTCCTTCTAGTGTAGAGCTACCATTTCATACAACTCAAGAACTCAGCAAATATGGCTCCCATGAGTCATTCTTAAGGTAACTACTTAAACCACTTAAAGATGAGTTTCAGCCAAGCACATGCTGAGGAGGAAGAGCATAACAAGAGGACTGGCAGTGAATAACAGCAATAGAACAGAGTGCAAATTAGTTACCCTGATGTTTTAGAATGACGCAAGTAATGATCTATAGCAAAGAAGTTGTGAAGTTGAGTAAATTCCCTGACTGCATTAAATGCAATGACTGAGAGCCAAGATTTATCATTTAAAGTAGGTAAATCATATACTAGGAGCATACCTATTTAATAATTTGAAAGTAAATATTAACGGGATGGTGCTGGCTAAAATTATATGATGGGACGAGATGTCATCTATTATAGGAAACTAATAGACACTGCTTAAAGAACAGAATGCTGCTATAATACACGATTATAATTATAAAGTTAACCACTAAGACAAAAAGAAAACTCCCCAAGTATCAGAAGACACGCAAATAAGATAAAAATTAGTACAGGAAAGAAGTAAGCAAAGCTCATCACCATATGAGCAGTCATCAAGAGAATTTGCCATGTCAAAAATGGCCAAGCAGATGGTTATTTTGATGAAATTAAGTTACACTGGGAAGCTAGGGGGATAGGAAGAGAGTACTTCTAAGTGGGATAGAAGGAAGAAAAGAAATAAATTGTCTTCCACGATGGGAAGAAAATTCAGGGAGCAGTCCTCTAAGTGTGATATTTAAAGACATGGAGATGAATATCAAAATAACAAGTCAAATGAAATGAAATGAAATGAAAGTGGTTGCCCCAGGGAAGTGAAAACGGGGGAAACCGGCACACTGCTATTTTATGCAACAAGCTTTGTAGAATATTCTGGTTCTTTCCTACATAACTTGAATTAAAAGTATGATTTTCCCCCAAGGAATTTGAGCTCACCTGAGCCATCTGAATTCAAATGACCAATTCATATTCTGATTTTTCATTCTACCCTCTTCATTAAATCCTCACCAATGAAAGTCTCCCTAAATATAAAATTCTTCACTCTGCTTTGCCTTGGACTGAAGGCCACCACAACGGACTGCATTAATTAGACAGTGTTTCACAAGCCTCTTTGGGACCTCAAACTGCTGTCGATTCTGAGGACAGAACATGAACTTGGCACCATTACCCAGGACAGCCTGCAGAGGAAAAGAGATTAGCAAATGAATGGTACCTATGGTGGTGATGACAGTTCCAGCAAAGAAAAAGGCACTTCCAAGGTCCCAGTGACTGCTGTTGTTGGAAGAGTTTCCTAATGGACTTACGCCTGCGTTGTCAGCGTCAAGGGCATGCTGCAAAGAAAGTGAAAACGCATGAACTCGGTTAGAAATTTGTATAAAGTTCAAGAACCTGCCGTGGTCTCTAGCGGACTGGCTAAGTGGACTGGGGTGGGGGTGGGGGGTAGTCCTAAAGCAAAATACTATACTTCATATACTTAAAAATTAAAAATTAGTTTTAGAGGAAAAAAGGATAGTATGAGGTCAATGGAAAGTCTGCAGCACGGGGTTTTTATAATCCAGGCACCGGTTATGCTTAACTGCTGTGCAGAGACACAGGAAGGAGAGGCACCCAGAGTGGACATTCCAAGCAAGACAGGGTTGTAGCTGCTTTTCACCCTTTTCTGTTTTGTTAAGATGTTTACCAAAATGTACACCCAAGAATTTGGGCTTCTGAGTTAGACTGTCCTGGCTCTGCCCATTATTAACTTTAGAACCCTGGGCCAGTTATTTTAGCCTCTCTAAGCCCAAATGTCCTCATTTGCAAATGAGGGATAATAATAACTTTCCCCAGGGATGTGTGAAGATTAAATGAGAAGGTCCGTGTCATGCATTTAGCCCATACCCAGCCAGTGGGCGCTGGAGGAAGGCATCCTTTCTGTGCTCGTCATTTCACCCTCTCAGCACTCACACTGCTCCTTTTTAACATGAGCAACAACTCCTCGCTGCCTACTGGAATTAGAGTTCCAGCCTCTTAAAATTCCCAGTAAGTGGGCCACACTGATGACCCAATCTCATCTGACACTGTAAAAGCCTCCATCCCAGAGAGCACCCTCCTGTAGACATCTGCTTGTACCTCTGCAGCTGTGCTCAGGCCAGCCCTCAAATGGGACCATCCTTCAGGGGCTAAGCCAGGCCCACTTCTCGGGAGGCAGGTGCATAGTAAGGCAAGAAGCCTCAGCAGCCTTTCCTGACTTGGGCCTCTGCCCGCTTTCAGAGCAGGAGAGGGGCGGGAGCACTGTCAGAGCTGAGCAGCTCACGCTGTTGAGAAAGGTGAGCTGTGGTGAGGAAGGGAACAGCTGGGGGCCCCAGAGGGGGTGGCAGACATGAGAGCTACTTCTGGAACATCAAACAGAGTCTGTTCCCTGGACAAAGTTGAAGTAACCCCAGGTAGCAATAGCAAGGCACAATTAAATTTTGAAATGTTATTATATTAATCCTAAATAATGCCCATTAAGCTTGGTTGGAACAGACAGATCACGAGGGCCACAAATCAGGGTATGCCTATGAAAGGTCAATCATCACCACATTTTGCCTTTGTTAATCTGAGATATTATGGTTTCCACACCAGGGACCACCAACCTTTTTCCAAAAGGGCTAGAGAGAAAATAATAAGGCTTTATGTGATGGCTCATGTATAGTCTTCTTTTATAACTGTTTAAATATGCAAAACCATCCCTAGCTAGGGTCACACAAAAGCAGGCCTCAGGCTGGCTTGGCAGACCCCCACACAGATAACTGGACAGCACAAAAAGTCTCTTTCCTAGAAGTCTTTAGTTTATTCTTTCCTGCCTCTAAGAACATGACCTATTACACTGGCTGCTGTTTCCCACATAAGCCCTGGCACCCCAGAATTTAGAATCCACCTGCATGGAATTTGTACAGGCAGCCTTTGGTCAATGGTTGAAATCGGCCTAACTGACAACAATCATTTATTCATCAGGGACCAGGCTCTGCTCTGCTTTAGAGAAAATCAGTCGGTGAGTCCTTTGCACCAGGAAGATCTCCATTCCACGGTGCTGTGTGAGCGCCTTCAGAACAAACCAGATGCATCAGCAAGTGTTTCTATTCCGCTAGGATGCACCCACCTGGAAATAACACCTCGGGGACAGCTCTGGGCTTCAGTTACCGAGGTGGCCTCAAATCACACCAGCCATTCCTAATATTTACAACTGCATGAAGCTGCGAAATGAGTTTGGATTCGGTCAAGCCCCATTGCGCTGAGCACTGCACATAAACACAGGCAGTCCCGGGCTGCATCTCAAACAGACCATAGCAAAGACAAGTGGGATGATTGTTTGCATCATCCAAAAATCAAAGGTCCCTTTTCAAGTTTAATTTTTTTGGGATCGTGCAAATTCATAAATATTTCATCTTGACATGTGTGTCCCTCAAGGAATATGTTTGTCAATTGAAAAGAAAGGAAACTAACACTGGTTAGGAGCCTCTTAGGAGGCAGATGGTTTCGCGGTGTCCCATGTAACCCCTTTCAAAACTGGTGCCCCCTTTACCCCTTCCAAAACTGGTGGGTTATTCAATTTTATTCTTTTTACGACTTGCATGGAAGGGATAGTATCATCACTTTAGAGTGAAGAAAACAGGCTCAGGAACGCTGATTCTCTTTCCCGAGGATACACAGCCAGGAAATGAAGCCCAAATTCAAGCCCTAGCTGACTGCAAGTTATGGTTTTATCCTTCCCTCTACACGGGGTACCCAGGACACACTCGTCCTCTCCCGCCCCAGGCACTGATGAGGGGGATAACTGTCATTATCCAGAACATCAGGAGAAAGAGAGGTCCTCCTAGGTATCCTTCCTAATGCGACCTTCCCATCTGTGTGCACACAGAGGCACCGGGCTGTATCTGGCTGAGGGTTTAACTGCTCTGCATTACAAATAAAAATTTTAAAATAAATAATTCAAAATGGGAAAAGGTTGATTTTATACCCTGAAAGGAAGGGAGAGGAAAAAAGAAACAACCTGAAAAGAGAGGAGGAGAAGAAAGCAGTGTCAGTTGACACGCGGAAGCCTCTGGAGCACAGTCGCAAAATCTCCTGGAGCTCCTTGAAGCAGGTCCTTCTAGTGTGCAGCGTGAACTTGCTTTCTATCCTGATGCAAATTCCTCTCTTGCTCCTCCAAAGCATCAGTAAAGTGATCTACCCACGAAAATGCCTTGGGGAAAGTGGTTTTGTGGCAATTAAGTATAAAGGTTACTATGGGCACAATGGGACCAGAGCAAGGTTTAGAGCCTGAAATGGGGGGAGGGGGGAGAGAGAAATGAGCCCTCCAGCAAGCCACCAAGCTTGGGTTTGGACACTTACCAACCCCAGGAGTGAGGTTCAATTCTCTCTAGATCTCCTGGGTCAGAAAGACTCCAGCAAACCACCAGAATGAAAATGAATCTGCTAACCCCAGTCATGGATAGACAAGGGAAAGCCAGTACAAGAGTATTATCACTTGAATGAATAGCATCATTTTTAACTCAGAATATTTCTGATTGAGTTTGCAGTTCTAACTATTAATTTTCTAAAGTATTTTCTAATGATCGTAATTGTTTGAATTTAAGTAAAACTTTTTCAAATTAAATACATTTGCTTTTAAGTAGTTTTTCCTCTCATTTCCCTCCCTCCCTCCTTCCCTCCCTCCCTCACCACCCCCCACCCCCCCCTCTCTCTCTCTGCATTCAGGCTGCAAATTTGACCAGCTGATTAGAAAGGTTTGAATGCATAGATAATGCACTGAGCTAAGGCACGGAAAAGGACAGCTATATGGCAGAGATTCTCAAACTCAATGCAGACTTCGCATTCACACACATGTGCAACCATTCTCCAGTTTACAGAGGTCTCAAAGGGATCAGAACCAAAAATCAGACTATAATATGAGGTCTTCAAGCTGCAGAAAAAGGGAACCGTAGATTAAAGGCACTACTTTAATTCCACCACTTCTTGCATTTCCTTTTTAGCTGCTAAGTTGCAGTTTCCAGCACCCATCCAGTAAACAATTCATGAGCAGATGCTTAAATCAATAATAAATGAATGAACAAATGAAAGTAATACAGTGAGGCACATGATCTTCCCAGAGGTGCGAAAGGAAAGCAATCAATTTGTTTGTAAAATCAGACAAACATAAGAAACCCAACAAAAGGAAATATGATTGACTGATTATTCAAGGGAAAAAAATGAAGGTGAACAGTGAGGTTAAGGTGAGCAAAATCTAAGGAAATTGGTTTCTGACCTGAGAATAAAACAGTGGTTACCAGGGCTGGCTGGGGAGACTGGGGAGATGTTTGTCAAAGAACAGAAACTTCCAGTTCTAAAATGAGTAAGTCCTGGAGATCGGATACAGCACGGTGATTATAATTAATAACACTGCGCTACATACTTGAAAATCGCTGAAAGCAGATCTTAATTGTTCTCAGCACTAAAAAGGAATGGTAATTATGTGACATGATGCAGGAGTTAACGAGGCAATCATTTGGAATGTATGTGTATCAAATCAACACCTTATGCACTTACTGTCGCACAATGTTATGTGACAATTATATCTCAAAAAAACTGGAAAAAAAACCATAAAAGAATCTCTCTCCCCCTCCCTTGTCCATCCATCCCCAAGCATTAGGACATCCTGAAAGGTCGAACAGAGAAACTAGTCTTTCACCAAAGGGCCAAGAGCTGGTGTCTGAGGTTGAGATGAAGGATGAGCGAAGGGGGGAGTAAAGATCCCTCAGAGACCCCCAAGGTCTCTGGCTCCGCAAGTTCCCTGGTTGCTGTAATCCCGCAAGGCAACGCCAGGCTGCATAAATCACTGTTCAGATACAGGAGGTGCCGTCCTGAGTGTTAGCATCGCGCTGGGAAGAATGATGAGCCACAGAGGACCACTAACTGTCTGTGGCTTTTCTCCTATGATCTGTGTACTCAGTGAGATCATCTGTTCTCTGTTTCCTTATGTGGTACCAACAAGAAAGACAGACAAAGGTGGAGCAATGATCGCTTGGCATGTGTGAGATGGGATAAGTAACAGAATTGATTGGAGCCAATCGCTAGGGTGATTGATGGGCTGATCGGCTGGTCGGCTGCCCAAACTAGGACACTGGCAGCCTGGAAAGGAGCTCCATGAATAACCATGCTGGGACCCCAGGGCAGGGGCACCCAGGAAGTGCTTATGCCGCGGGGACAAAGCCCCTCACTGAGGGCACCCAGGTGGCTCCCGGGCCTCGGGGCCACAATGCATAGTCAGCAAAGAGACTAGGAAGTTCAACACTCAGGCAAGGGCTGAGGTGGGGTGAGGGGATGGGTGCAGAAAGCAGCTTCATTAATGGATTAAAAGTGCATGTACTTTCAGCCATTAATCGACAGAAGGAAACCACTGAGCCTGTGTGCAAAGGCATTGGCAGCCCACATTCATTACAGCTCACAAGTGCCTCTAACGAGCCCCAAACCCCACATCAAGACAGCAGTTCATCCCACCTCCTCACACATCGCAGCGGAAGGGCCTCAGGTGAGAAGTGGGAGTACCACATTAATTCGTTGGCCACGGTTACCTTTCATTTCTCCATCTTGAGAAGTACTTCCCAGCTGGACAATTCACAGCATCAGAACTGAGGACCCTGGGGTGGGGAAGGCCGGGTGCAAGGCCATATCCAATATTTTAAATAATAGAGGAAGGGTATCCAGAGGAGACCAGGAGCCACGCCCACCAGGCAAGGTACCCTGTGGCTGATTCCCAGAAGCCTCTGCTTCAGGACAGAGGCAGGGAGTATAAGCACCTTATACCCTACTACTGCAAGAGAAAGTTCTTGAATAAAGTGACGAACGTTTATCCTGTGGGAGTTACCCCACTTCCCTGAGCCTTGAGTTCCTCATCTGTAAAATGAGGGGACTCCTCTTCACAGCATTATCACGGTTTTTTCTGACTTATCTATGACTTTGGACAATGTGCCTTTGTCATTGGTCTGTAATTAGGTGACTAGCAAGAGTGATGCTTCCTGAGCACTCTCACACACAAGGCAACTCCACCAGCCTCTGAGACAGCACCCCCACCACCTCCACAGGACGCGAGACAGCATGGAGACATGCCTCGCCCACGGCCACACGGCAAAGCTAGCAAGCTCCTGGTGTTGTCACCCAGACAGTCATCACCCCAAGTGCTGGAAAGGCAGCTTCTGTGTTCTTCTTTCTCTGCATCTCAAACCCTCCTCTTGGCCCAACTTCCTATCTCTGAGCAGAGCAGATAAGCTCCCACCCAAGCTGGACACCTCAAGTGCTGAAAAGCGGGGGGACTCTGTCTTCGCCACTCCCAGGCAGATGGCAGTGAGGCCAGCCTGAGTGGACTGGTCGTCACATCACCTTGGACTCTCAGGCAATTAAGTGCGTGCAAAAACCAGCCAGACCATAAAAAGGTAAAGAGAGAAGCACCTTCAGTGCCGTGATGAATAGTATGATGGTGTTTATTTTCCTGCTGTCCTATGTATCCACTTATGTGCAAATATTAGCTTTTCCTGGGGGGAAGAAGGGGAGGCAGGAGGTTTTCGTGACAACTTTACAACCTGGTTATAAATCCATGGTAAAGGCTACCTGCAGAATGGACAGGACAGTGTCCATTCTGTCCGCTTAAAGAATGAAAGAGAAATCCAAGATGAGCTAGGTGATCATACAGAGCCTATGGTCTTAGACAAGCTGGCTTTCCTTGCTATCACTCACTCATTTTTAATTTTTTTTTTTTTGCAGGGGAGGGGGAATGGGAACAGCATGGGAGGGTCCAACATTCAATTCATTAGCACCTGGGTATACACTAATGACTAAACTATCTAAACAGTGTCCTATGAAGCCAAACCATATTTGGGGGAGTTCTTTACCTTCCAAATTATGCCTTGCATGGAGAATTCATTTTCTTTCTCATTGACTACTAGGAAGGATGAAATAAGAGCTATTTTATAAACCACAAGAAAGCTATCAAGTCCGCTAAGGAAGTGGGGATACAGGTGTACATCCTGATAAGATCAATAAATCTTCAGACTAACTAACTGTCATCTTTCATCTCAGTTTGGACTCAGCCTCTACAGAATGAATCACAAATTTGCCAAGTGATGTTGAAAAATCACCTGATCCTGAGGAGAATGTCTGATGTACGCCCTGCTCTCTCTGCACGTGAGATTATGCCTATCAAATATAAGTCTGTATAGTTTCTGGGGAATGACTGGGCTACAAAAGCAGTTAGGACTCTGATTCATTGCAGAGTGAGCTAAATCAAAGATGGCTCTTCCTCCCGTTGCCATCACTGGACAGAGCCTACACTTCAACAGATGATTCATAACAGCATGAAAAAGCAATGCTTCTGCCACCTTGTTTTCATTGTAGATATTTACTTATACTACTCCTAGCTCTGAAGTGCTCAATACTAGTCCCAAATTGATATTTCATTTCCTATGCCCCCTTAGAGCCTGTGTTGGTAGCTTCCACCAGCACCTCTTTCTGATAAACACATTGATAAGGAGGCAGACAAGGAAGTAGACACAATCCCAGAGACTTTGAAGAAAGTTCTCGAATACTCATCAGAATAATCACAGTAGTCAGCTTTTGCAATGTGCCAAGCTCTGTCTTCTTATCTTATTCAGTCCTTGCAAAAACCCTGTAAGAATCCCTATTATGAGAACTGAATTTCCAGACCTTTCTGGAGAATACAAAGATGCTGGTTTATAATGATGCATGCCTGAAATCATTTAACATTATAACGCCATGTTCATTCAATGAAAGAATTAAAATAAATAACCCTATCATCTTTCCCATTTTGAAAATAAGACAACAGAAAATAGAAGTAACTGTCCACAGTTATCACAATAGGTAAGAGGGAGCTACAAAAGAACTGGTTAAAAGGCCACCCTCCCACAGATAGCTCTCTGTGGAGTTGCAAACATTTTCTAATGCTATTCTGTTACGTCACCTTCTCCCACCTGACAAGGGACAATATAGAGAAGTAGAAATTTGTATTTATAGTCCTCATTTTTCAGGGAATAAAACGTTACTCAAGAAAGTAATGTTGCATTAGCAGGCTTTCCATTTTTTCAGCTCATTTCCACCAAAAAGGAAAGGAAAATATGTGTTCTCAGTAAATACTGATAAGCTACACTGACGTGCAGACCTGAATGCTAACACACGTCTATTGGTTTTAAGTGGACTCCACCGTCCCGGCCTTAACACCTTATGTGAACACACAAAGCCACATCCCTGCAGTGCCCAGCTAATGAGTAATTACTCTCTGCAGTCTGTGCACAGGTGAATGACTTTTTGGGGTCCCACAGACTGAGTCAGAGACTCTTACCCCATGAATAGGGCTCTGAGTGCTTCCTTATCTTCTTGCACCAGCTACCGTAACAACTCAGGACAACTCAGTCTCCCTAATAGGGAGCATCGTGGTTAAAAAGCAGGGATTCTAGAGGCAGAGTCCCGGGCCCAGACCCTAGTCCTACATCTCAGTTAAGTGTGGGCACGTTAACTTCTCTGTTCCTGGGTTGCTTACACAGATCACGAGAATGATCAAATGATCCATCACTCATAATGCATTCAGAGCACTGCAGGGCCTTAGAAAGCCCCAGCAAATGTTGACCAGACTACAAGTTTGTGAGGGGCAGGGAGGAGGCATCTTGCATCTTTTGTTATTTTGTTCTAATCCTAAGAACCTAACACAGCACCTGCTACACGAAGGCATTCAGTAAATATTAATTATCTAAATGACTATATTTAATGACAAGTAATGAAAATAATTGTGCAAGCCACACATCTCGTCAAATTTCATTTATCAAGATTTTGAGCGCGTGTGATGAACCGTATGCAACTCGTACAATTTCACTTTAAACGAAAAGCAAACACACGCACATTTGTATATAAATGTGGACACAGTAGCATTTATTTCTGGCTCTTTGTTTTATTTTTATGGGAGTTTTTTTTGGAACATTGAATCCTCATTTGCAAATTCATCTTTCCTGTGGCATGCCAATTTCCATTAGCAATTTAATTTAGGACTTAAAAGCTTTAGATCTTCTTCACTAAACAGAAAGGGCTCAACACCCCCAGGGATAAAAACAATAAAAATAATGAAGAGGAACCTGGAGAGACAGCCCGGGGACTGCAGGCCCCAAATCTCAGGCCTTGAACAACCTCCTATGCGACCATTTAGCTACACCAGAGAAATGTCAGTGCCTCTGAGCTCAGCGCCTCAGCCGCAGGAGTCACGCAAATGGTCAGAGCTGTGTCCTAGGGCACAAAGAACCCTGCACTACTAGGGTCCCCTGCAGCTTGGGCTCCTACCTCAGCTGCAATCTAAGCCCCCAGCACAAAAGGCTGCTTGAAGAAGAGACCGCCCAGGGCACAGGCGAAGCCTTATCTCACTCTGCACCCAGACACCCAGCAGGGGTTTCCATAGGCAGCTGGCCTGATGTGCCAGGCAGCCCTTAACATCCTTGCAACTCAAAATACATAAAGCTTAGGGGGTGATCATCACCCAGGGGGACAGATGATTTGAGGGGAATACTACTGACAGCCAGACCGAATAGAAAGGAATTCTGCTGCGGAGGAACAAAAATCATTTTCTGCTTTGCTTTTGTAAAGGATCTAAATGAAGGGCTCTTGGTCTCCAAAATGGATATAAAAAGCACCATTCACTCATTTCTCAAACCTTAACCATCTTCTATGGGCAAGCCGTAATGCCAGACCTGAGGGATTTATCCATAAAACAGAATTAGTCCCAAAGAGCTCGCAGCCATAGGAAGGAGATAGTTGAGAAAAATGGTGATTGCCCCACAGAATCCGCCAAGTGTAGACATGAATGTGAGTGCTGGGTTCTGTGGGCCAAGAAGGACACCCCCCAGCAGGGGGAGAAATGAAGTGTTCCCCCAGACTTGGGTTTTTAGCTTCTCCGAGGATAAATCAGTTCAGAAATCCAGAACAATACACTTAGCAGAGTTGGCACGCTATAAACATTCAGTTGATGAATGAATGAATAAATGAATGGATGGATGGATGGATGGATGAAAACTAGCTCTTAGCTACCACTGCTGCTGTTTGGATTTATAAGAAGAGCTGAAATGGCAATGTATTGATTGATCAGATCATGTTCCCTTGCTGCTTGAAAAGTAGCCACAGCTTCACTGCACTCAGAATAAAGCCCAGCCCCTGTATGGCTTCGTCTCTGCCTGTTTCCACTCTAATTGCCAACCTGCCACGTTCCCTTCGCTCACCAACCTCTGGCCACTGTGACTCCCCTTCTCCCAAGTCTTCAGCCATCCCAGGCTTCTTTCCTCCACAGCCTTGGCACTCAGCAACACCTGCTAAATCCCCCCCTCCTAAGTCAGTTCTCCTGCCCACGTGCCCACAGCTCTCTCGCCCTCTTTTTTCCAACATTCATCCTTGTTTTACTCACGCTTCTTTGTGTGATTATATACATATGGTTTGCTTCTTTTCACTCTCTGTAATTAAGGTAACCAATTCATTTATCCTTCAAACCAGGGCACTTTTTAGAGAGAAAGGGATACTATTAATAATTATCCCAAAACCCTGAAAACTGGGATGTTTGGCCATCCTAGCTATATGCTCCAAGAGGGCAGAGGCTATATCTGTCTTACTCACAATTCTGTCCCCAGTTTTTAACACTGTGTCTGCACACAGCAGAAAGTCAAAAAAAAATTGTTGCATTAATGAAAGGAATGAGTGAGTGAATGGGTGGGTGGGTGAGTGAGTAAGTAGCTGAGTGAGTGAGTGAGTGAGTGATTAGGGATTGGCAGAAGAAAACGGTAAATGTCACAGGAGCCTTGGGAAATATTCTGGATCATGCAAATTAACCAACACCTACAACTTCTGGTGAAAACTGACTGGCAGCACATAATCTCCAGTCCTCCCCTATGTGCAGAACAGCAGTTCTGGTCCGTGTGGCGACGTTAAAGGTCCAGGCCCAGGACCAGAGCATTACACCCAGTCTTCTCACGCAGGTGCCATATCTTTAGTGAAATCCTCCTCGACCAAAGTATGGTGGAATTGGGCCCAAATGGTACAGCCAGAGATCAACAGTTGGGCTCCCTAGCCTTGGCATGTCTTGGCACATTAGGAAAGTCATAAATCCAAGGGAAAAAGGAGGAAGGGACTGTGTGTCAGAAGGCAAGTGCTGACTCTTACAAAAGCCATCTCCCATCATGCTGCTCGAGGGGATTGTTCCTTAGCTGAAAGGAATCTGTCTTAATACAATCCCCAAGGACAGAGTCTGACTAAGAGAGTCCAGGCTCTGGGTCAGGGAGATGAGATTCTAGCCCCACTTTTGCCACTGGCTGGCTGCAAGAATTCGACCAAGTACCTGGCCTCAGTTACAGTGGGGGTGAAAAGTGGGGCTCAGAGGTAGCTGGGAACTGCCTGGCACCACACCTGCACACAGTCCATGCTTAATAAACAGGGTGGAATAGTATTCATCAAATACAGCTTGAGGTCCAAGTATGGAGCAAATTATCTATAATTCGGATAATTTGCACCTCCCTGGTGGTGCAACGGGTTAAGTTGCAGCACTATGAAACTACCCAGAGCCACTGCAGCACGAGTTCGATCCCCGGTCAGGGAGCTTCCCACATAGCGCAGCAGACCTCTCCTGCCTCGCCCACTGCTCCCCTCAGCAGTGTATTTCAGTAAATCCACTTGTTCTGCTTCCCACTCTGTCTCTGGTGAATCCTCTCACCACCCCCCACACACCTCTGGGCTACACTCCAGCTTGTATGCATAAATAAATAATTTTTAAAAAAGAAATAGAATTTGGATAATTCATTAGCAAAAGATAAAAGTCCCTAAGAAATGGGCCTCCCCGGTGGCGCAGCAGTTAAGCGCTGCGCTGTGGAGCTGTCGGCAGCGGCGACGCGAGTTCGACGCCCGGCCAGGGAGAATCCCACATGGTGCGGCAGACCTCTCCTGCCTTGCCCGCTGCTCCCCTCAGCAGTGTATTTCTGATCTGCCTGTTCTGCTACCCGCTCCATCTCTGGTGAACCCTCTCGCCGCCCCACGCCTCTGGCCTGTACCCCAGCTTGTATGTATAAATAAAAATAAATAAATAAATAAATCTTTAAACTTCTAAAAAAAAAAAAAAAAGTCCCTAAGAAATGCTAAAATGAAAACCAGTGACAAATATCAAGTTCACCAACAGAAAATAAAATGGGACTGAATGTTGAGGAGGGGGGCACAGCAGGATGAGCTGGACCCGCCACGGCTCATACTCCCAGGTCCTTCCAAACCGAGCCCGCGCCAGCCAGATGAAACTTTCTTCAGACAAACCACCTCCATAGAAGGTTCTGTTCTGAAGTCAAGAAGGTTCTGAGAAGTTAAGTCATTTTTGGAGACAAGGACTGAAGTATGGGAGCCTGGGGGGGAAAGAGGAGTCAGCCCTTCAAGACAGTGAGGTAACCTACTCACTTGGGCGGCTGGAGGGGGGACACAGGCTAGGTCAGGCTGCCCCCAGAGACACCCTCCAGTGAGGGAGGAAACCTTGCTTGCTTGTGCTACATCTAGGTAGTTAGACTAGAAGATTTCCTGTTCTCCCTGGTGGGCACCTCATCCAACCCTAAACCCACTCCCACGAAACATGGCTCCTATGACCAGGAGAAACCACAGCCACGTGACTCCACCCCCGGCCCCCATGGAAGACATTCCAGGTCCTCCAACATCTCAGAATTCATGAGCTAAAAATCGCAGCTACAGGTAATCATCCAGGCAGGCGGAACCATCCACCCCTTCCCTGGGAGTCAGTGAGGCCCCCTCGTGCTTCAGTTCCTTGGGGCTCAAACAAGACGAGGGCTGCGCTGCCTTCTCCAGGACCAGTCAGGATGCAAGTCCCTAAGACGGCTGTACTGGGGACAGGGAAGTGAGCGTCACGCCAGGTGAGAGCATCCAGGACAAAGAAGCACACGGGCCTGAGCGACTGTCAAGTCTGTGAATCCGCAACTTGGAAAAGACGTTCAAAGTACTTGATTACAAAGCAATGCAAGCGCTCCAGGGGCACTTCTCGCCGTCTACTCATTCCTCCCCTGCACTTGACTGTGGAGAATGACAGAACAGGGGTAAGAAATACTGGCTTCCACCGCCAGCTCTCTGCTAGGCGCTTTATGTGGGCCATCTCATTTGCTCCTCCAACACCATGAAAGAGGGTAGCTGAGGTCCTCTGGGGTAAGAGCCCAGCCTGTCTCACTCTAACACCCTACTCCTTCTCCTCCACAGCTCTGACCCCCCCTTCCTTGAAAACAGTCCCCTTTGACATCAATCCCCCTTGGGAGAACAATGATCCGTGTCAAACCTCCCAGGTTTCCCCAAGAAATTCTCCTTCTCCCTCCCTTCTTTTCCTTGGAGTAAAAATTTGAATTAAAGACCCAAAGGCAGTGTTGGGGATACTCACCATTGACAGAAGTGAGTGGGGTAGCTCCACGGTTAGAACCATGGGCTCTGGGGTCTGGCTTCCTAAAACTCCAATGCCAATTTAACCACCTACCAGCTGTGTGGTCTTGGGCAAGTGGCCGAACTTCTTAGAAGGTCCTCGTTCGTCCGTAAAATGGAGTGATGCTGATATAGTGGAAAGATGGTCAGAGCGCCAGGCTGTGGGCTTGTTGCAAGGGTTCAATGAGCTGAAGGATTGAAGCACTTATGGGTGCCAAGAGGAAAGTAAACATCCAATAAGTGCTCGCTATTTTTTATTGTTACAACAGCTTGGCGGGAAGTCTCCCAATTACAGTCATCTGTAGGCTCCCACACGCAGTCTCGGGGGTGAGATTCTGGAGATGGATGGACCTTACGTGTCCTCCCCGTGCCGCACTGCTGGCCCCAGGACACTAAATTAGAAGGTCTGTGTGTGTTCACTCCTCACTGGGGCCCAACCAACAATCAGGCACAGGGGACACCAGCCCTTTCACCTGGTCTCCCCTTGAAATCAGCGGCCTCCCCACGGCTCAGGTGACCTGCTCCTTTGGGGCTGCCTGAGTCTTGTGGGTCCCAGAGGTTCTCTGAAATGTGTGTCAAACCAGGCAGACAACGCCTGGAGGAACGGAGACTGGTGGAGCCAGCGCAGTGTCTACTCAATAAATATGAGTCTGGCATCCTCGCCCAGCTCAGGATAGAGATGCCAATCCAGGTAGATGACGATCGGGATAGAGATGCCAATCTAGGTGGCGGGGATAAGCCCTCTCAGTGGACTCAAAAATTGCTATGCTTTGGGCTCAAGCCCCAAAGACACCACACAGGAATGTGGGTGGCCCTCCCCTGCACTTGGGGGACTTTGCACTCTAACAGTAGAAGCGAGTCAAGAAAATGTGTCAATTAGAAAAGTCAGGATCTGAAGCCCCCCCAGGGCACTTCCGGAGCTATCTTCCCTTCCCATGAGCAAATCCCAAGATGCATAGAACTGGAGGCCTTTCTGGGTTCTTTTTTCCTTCCATTCGTAACAAATAAATAGTAGAACAGTGACTAAAAGTAACCAAGCTTTTTGGTTTGGTCCTCAAACGCCCCACCAGGTGGCCACAGTGTCATCTTCCAGAAGGGCAGGGGGAGGCTTGGGTGGCTCCTCGGCTTGCTCGACCCACGGATCTCGTAAGCGGGGTTAGCACTGGGGGAGCACAGGGAGGGCCCCTCCAGCTCCGCTGCCGCTCCATGGCCTCGGCTCAGACAGGCACCGCGAAGCCCTTGCTGAAGGGGAAGGAGTCGCTTGCTTGCTTGCTGTTTCTACTGAAGTAATGCAGGTTTACATCATCGTTTGTATTTGGGGAGTGGAGGAATCCCCTATAGGTGTGGTGACCACAGTGGACCTACCACCAAAGCACCCATCAAAATGAGCTGTTTCAAGTCTCCTTCGTGGCCCTTTCTCTCAACATCTCCCACCTACCCTGTTGCCAGCTTTCAGTTGATTTTCCTTCCTACAGTTTCTTCAGCCAACACCCTCCAACCCAGCAACCCCTTGCTAGGAGTGACTTCTCCCACAGAAAATTTCCATCATGTCACTACCTGGCTTCAGTCTTTCCGTGACTCCCCACTTCCACAGCATAAAGCCCACCCCCTCTGCAGCCTCATCTCCTCCCCTCCCCAGAGCCCACACGTCAAGACGCAGTAGCCACTCGAAGCTCCCTGGACAGACCACACACGAGGTCGGGATGACCTTCACCATGACCTACCCCACATTCCCTATTTCTGCATGAGAGCGTGGTGGTAAAGGGTCCGGGAAACACGATCAGACCCCCTGGGACTGACTCCTGCTTACTAACTGGTGACCTTGAGCCTGTAACTTCACCGCCTATCACCTCAGTTTCCTCCTCTGTAAATGGACACAAAGACAATCCTCATAGAACAGTTCTGGGGACCAGAGGAGATAAACAGCAGTCACAAAATTTTCTAATTTCCTCACTGCAACTTCCACTTTTTACACATTTCAAATCGCTCCATTCCAATGACTTCTAACTAGTGGTTATGGGCCTCTTCTCCAGGGCTCCTTAACCTACTACCTACTGACATGTTAGACTGGATACTTCTTTGTGAGGAGGGGCCACCCAGGGCATTGTGGGCCGCTTGGCAGCACCCCTGGCCTCTGCCCTCTCCATGTCTGCATCTCCCCAGTTGTCATGACCCAAACTATCTGCAGACATTGACAGATGCTGCCAAGGGCAAACCCCTTCCCAATTAAGAACCACTGCTGCAAGCCTGAGTTCCTCCAATAACACTAACAGCAGCGGCAGCAGTGCATTTTTTTCTGAGCATTCACCACATGTCCAACCTTGTTCAAAGCCTTTTTCATGAATTATAGATTTGAATCCTTTCAAGACCCCAAGCGTGAGGGGCTTTAGGTGCATTTTATTGGTAAAGAACCAGGATCACAGAGCTAGTAACTTGCTTAAGGTGTGTCATTTATTCTACCCCAACACCTAGTGTGTTACCTGAACTGCAATAGTTCAATAACAATTTAAAGAATGTGGGAGTGAGTGAATGAATGAATGAATGAATAAATAAGATGTCTCCTCCATAACAACAATCCATCTTTCTTCACCTTTCAGGAACAATGACCCATCATTCTGTTCCGAAGTCCCCCATCACCGCTTCAAGTGGCACAGTTCATTGGAAGCCCCCCCACTCTGAGCAAGCTATGGTTCTAAGCTCTGGAGATAATTCGTGGGGTGTGCGGTTCTGCTTAATCTGTGTTTGTTTTAATGACATGGGCCACACCTCTCAGCTCAGATTTATGAGATCTAGAATCCAGTCTAGATCCCTGCCATTACCAGATGAATACTATATATCTAATTTTTTTTACTATCGGTCACTCTTTCCAGATTCTGGTGAGATACAATAATGCTATTTTTCCAGTTTAGAACATACGGCATTGAAAACCCACCCAAATGTTGGACTTTTTTAATGAGTACGCTGAGGCAATGCTCCCTGACCCCATAGTGTGGGCATTTTCATCCTACGAAGGAATCAAATTGACTGGAAGACAAAATGTGACAGGTTGATTCCTGATAGACACAGGGTCAGCATGTAAACCAGCTTAGCCTATATTGTGAGAATGACAATATTCAGGATAAATCCTGAAATCACAGGAGCTGCAGATCTAAAAGTACACCAGGGGCAGGACTGATGCTCCTTGGGGAAAGTGAGAAGAAACAGCAAAATGCTTCCCATTAGGGAACAAGGAACTCCAATGTTCTTCGGCTGCTAAAACCCTGGAAAGTGTTGGACATAAAGCAAATGTTTATGGGAGCCTATAACAAAGCAAGACTTTCTAACAGGACTGGGGACTCACTGGGGCAGTCTAGCCACTTGGAACCGCAGCTCTGCTGCTTCCACTTCAATGATTGGAAGGTTACTCAACCTCCTTTCAGCATCAATTTCCTCACCTGTAAAATGGGTCTAATAACACCAATTTAGAGCACTGCTGGAAAGCTTAATGCTAGGAGGGGTGTGAGGTGCCTAGCTCACAGCAGGGACCTAATAAAGGGCATTTATTTTTTATTTATATTATTATATATAATATATTACATACATAAACATATATACTTATATATATTTTATTTTTAATCTAATAAAGGATTGTTTTTTTAATTGTTATGAAAATGATCTCAAGGGCAGACACACACACATGCACGCACACCTCATTTTACAGAGACACTTTTGAGGTGAAACCAGGGGAAAGGTCTTAATGGCAGCAGCAGAACTAAAGCCTCCACACTCCCCCAACCTGGTCTTCATTCTGGCCTCCGAGTTCTTTCAGAAAGGAGAACAATACAGAGATGCTGAGTGAATGGGCAAAGGTGTAAATAAGTCCAGAGAGCTTGTGGCATCACCAGGTTATAGATATTGATATTTCAGTTCAAAAACATTTCTCCATGGGGCAATAATTAGCCACAAACAATGCATCACCCACACATGGATGCAAAGATATTAAGACCCAGATCCACTCTCTTCCTCAAGATCTCCCTGTGTAAGGAAGAAAAATTCAGGCATGAATCTAGATTCAAGTCATACCACTTTGAAGTGATGGTGTGTCTTGTAACTAAAAGGATCGCACCACACACGACAGTCTGTTTTAACACAGCTCCATTCCTACTTAAAATTACTTCAGAATCGTGACCTCCATTTTCTGTTACTTTCTAGACAAGTCTCTGGAACAGATCAGTGTGCCACTCTCCTCACACACATTTGGTAGTATTTTCTGATGAAAGGTGAAAAAAGACACTACTACCCAAGACAGAGTAATATAAAAATACTGCCCTTGGATTTTAGCATTTTCAGTCTTATTTTTAATTAAAAAGTGTAAGGCACAGGAATGAAATCATATTTATTTTGAGAGGAAAAACACCTGTTCTGCGCCCCACTCTGTCTCTGGTGAATCCTCCCACCCACCCGCACCTCTGGCCTACACCCCAGTTCATCTACGCAAAAACAAATTAAAATTAAATTTCTAAAAAATACATATCTATTTATTTAAGAGTCAAGTCAGACTATCAAAACTAACTTAAAACAACACAATTTCTGTGAAGGTACCAGATCCCAAGTAGCCTCAGAATTCCCCTACCCTGTCAGTGTAGTTTGACATAAATAATCAGCCAGCCCCGTCCTGCCAATCCTACAGGGTCCAGGTTTGCAGTAGCCCTTTGATTTAATGTGAGTAACCCCAGAGCCAGAAGGTGTGAGGAAAAGCCATCTTTCCATATCTCTGCCTTCCAAGTTTTAGAACTCCTAGGATATTAAGACTCCCTTGCATCCATAATGCCACCACTTTCCCCGGGGCCCACCCTTCGTGGTTCAGGAGGGTGTCTAGGACAGGAAATCACCTTCAGCCCCAGAAGCTGCCACCTTTCCTCACTCTCCAGGTGAAGCCCTCCAACTGGGCCCCAGGTCTTGCCCTTCCTCCTCCGGGGACTCAGTTCTCTCTGCCCCCCAAGGACCTCTCAGTCTTCCTGATGCACATTCTGCCATCACACCGTCTTGGGGGACTCGCCTTCTCCCGATCCTTTTCAGTCACAGTTCACCCCTGCCAGGCCTGCCCCCCCCTGCTTTCAAGCCTTGCTTCTCCAGGTTGGAGCCGCAGTTCTCTGCCTCCATTTTCCGTGGATCTTGTTTCCTTAATATCTCAGGTAGGTGAGGGCCTTCGCACAAGGCCTGACACACGCACGAAGTGTTGAAAAACATCAACCTCGGTTAGTACTATTATCTTTATTATCTCAACCCCATGAATCGACCTAAACGTCTCTCCCAAATCCCGGACACCCTTCTGCCGCATCAGGTGACCTTGACTCAACTTCGTTCTTGTGAACCTCAGGCAGGTTACTACAGCCATGCTTGTTAAAATTCTCTCTGACATCCAGGCCTCCCTCTGGAGCCAGGCCTCAGAACCAGGAAGTCAACCAGCACACACAGGTGGACTTGAATTTGAAACTCCAAAGCCCTGACCACCCCATCCAAGAGCCGTGACACAGACGCCGGCCGGTCCCCATTTGGACCACGGCACGTGCCCCAGCTGGCCTCTGCCTCACTCTCGGCTTCCTTGAGGGCTCCACTCACACACGCCCTCCCCAGAGAGGGCCTCCCTGCCCATCCAAAGATGGCAGAAGGGACATGATCCAGAAAGTGAGCCAGGAAGAGCCGACCGTGGCTGTTCTCTCTCCCCACAGGCGGGCCGTGGTTCCGCACTCCCCACTCACCTGGATCAAGGTCTCCAGCTCCTGGGGGCTCACGCACACGTGGTCCCGCAGGAATTCTGCCTTCTCCAGGGCGATGGTGTTCTTCTGGCTGCTCTCGAAGGGCTGCTCCAGCGCCCGGAAGACCAGGCCGCCCGTCACCAGGTAGACCACCACGACCACAAAGATGGCAACCACCGTCTTCCACTTCATGACGGTCTGCAGGCCCCCCTGGGGGGCTCCCTCCATCCTGGCTACCACCGTGGCTCGTGAGGAGATGGACAGGCGTGGGGCGGGGTAGTGCCCGTTACTCGTGCCCTTGGACTGGCACACCGGGGGCGCGGCTGCAGGAACGGCCACTGGGAAGGGGGAGGGAGAGGGGCAGAGAGAGTTTGTTTATAAATACGAAGCACAGAACCTGTGAGAAACAAAGCACAGATGTCTTTCTCAGCCAGCTTTCCAACGGGAGGATTAAAAGCGGGCGCAGTCAGGGAACTTACTCGCTCAGTTGCTAGGTGCCCGTTTGAGTTCTACAGAAATGAGCACCAGCCGTGCTATATTAATTTTTTAAGTATGAATTGAGTTTGAAATGCTTATATTTTTCTACCACAGTCCCATTGGGAAAGCTGTGTCTCTGCGATCATCATTCATCTCCTCCCTCTGCCCCTTGGTTTGAGCAATAAGGACAAGATAGGACAAATCGCCATATCTGATCAAAGAGGTGTGGTTCAACCTGGAGGAATAAGAAGAGGGGAGCCAGCCATTCTGTCCATGAACCAGGGGTTTGGTGACCCCAAGAGCTGAGCAGGAATGAACATGGAGGAGCTTAAAAAGTCCATTTTATCCAGGGCTGCAGTCACAAAACAAAGAAGGGAGGCTGAGCGAGCCAGGGTGAGAAATCGGACACACACGGCAAAGGAAGTTTGAGTGAAGAAAAAGGAAGGGAATCAAAAGCAGGCAAGGAAACAAGAAGAAACGGCTTGTGCCAATTAACCCGGTTGCCTGAAAAAAGAAAAGTATATCCTAACTGTATTCCTCAAGAGAAAAGTTGATGACAGTGTAATTGTTCCCGATCTATGAGTAATAGAGTGTGTCTACTTTCTTCCAAATAAAGGAAATTTCCAATGGTTTTCAGAACACATCGAATCCTCAAAGGTCAATGTTCTCCGTTAGAGTAATTTCATTACCAGGCAAATAAATATGTTAAGCTGGAGACTTTCCTGCAGAGGCAGGAAGTCCAGAGCAGAATGGCTCTGGTTACACTATCATGCATTTCGAAAATCCATCCAAGGCAGCAATGAACAGACAGTGCGCTTCGATTTTGTTCTCCCTCTATTATCCTAACTCCTATTACGCCCTACGCCACAGTACAGCCGGGTTGTTGTGGAAATAAGGTATTAGGAAATGACAAGCCCAATTACCTAAGTGAGGCAAACACGCTCTCTCCATGAGAGCTACACTGTTCTGTCTCCACCTTGGGGAGCTCCGGGTAAATAAAAGCACAGGAATGCCACCAATGACCCTGGCAACACCTGGCTGGAGGGCAGCCACCTAGAAGAACCCGGGTTTGAGAGCACCTGCCTTAACTCCTGGAGCCTCAAAGACAGTTCTTTCTCTTTGGAAATCAAGCTGATCATCAACCTTTTATTGTATATTTTTCTATCAAAAAAAATCATTAGACGTTACATTTCCTTCTGACTTACATAAACATAACATTCTCTGGAATCTCAGACTGAAAGATGTTGAGAATTAGAATCAGCAGGCAGGGCACTGTGCTCTTGCTAACCCTTCTTTCCAGGTTCGTACTCGCCCTTGTTCATACTGAGATGGGGGGTCTTGTCCAGAATGGCCTTTTTTCAACCTTGCCCAAATCTGCCAATCATTCAGCCTCCTCCCTGTATCACAGTCCCTCGTGCCTCTCACCCTCCCCACGGCCACCTGCCTCATCGGGCCAATATTACATCTTGCCTGGACCAATCCCGCAGTCTCCTGCTTCTGTTTTCCCCCATGTTCTGACCCTTAAATCTGGGCTGAAGTGCCACTTCTGAAACTATCTCTTCCCCTTCTCTCCTGTTTCATCTGTGGTCAGTAAAATAAGGACCCCCAACTATGTCCACATCCTCGTCCCTGGGACCTAAGAATTTGTTAACACACATGACAAAGGATGCTATTCAGTTAGGGGCCTTGAGATGAGAGGCTTGGCCTGGATGACCTGTGTGGGCCCAATGTAATTACAAACATCCTTAGGAGAAGGAGGCAGAAGGGTCATAGAAAGGAGCAGATGTGAGGAGAGACGCAGAGGTCAGAGCAATGCAGCCACAAGGCAAAAAGTGCAGTCAGCCCCTAGAAACTAGAACAAGCAAGGAGGTGATTTCTCCTCTAGCACCTCCAGAAGGAACCACTCCTGCTGACACCTTGATTCCAATCAGTGAGACTAATTTAGAATTTCTAGCCTCCAGAATCAAAAGATAATAAAGTTGTAACTATGGCAGTAAGTTGTGGCAATTTGTGACAGCAGCAACAGGAAAGTACACTCACACACACACACCACACACACACATACCCACACACAAACACACACACACACACACAATAAGGTCCCCCTTGGGCAGCCCTCACTGCGCTGTGCCCTAGATAAAGCTTGATTACTTCTTGTCTAGCTCTTCCTTTTAAAAAAAAAAAAAAAAGATTATTTACGCATACAAGAACTGGGGTGCAGGCCAGAGGTGCAGGGGGTGAGAGGGTTCACCAGAGACAGAGAGGGGAGCAGAACAGGCAGACTGACTGAAGTACACTGCTGAGGGGAGCAGCGGGAGAGGCAGGAGAGGTCCGCTGCGCCATGTGGGAATCTCCCTGGCCGGGGATCGAACTTGTGCTGCAGTGGCTATGGATAGCTTCATAGGTTGAGACTTAACCCGTTATGCCACCAGGGAGGCCCCAGCTCTTTCTTTCAACTCAGGGCTCCACACCCCCGCCCTCCCCATTCTATCCCACACCCTGCCCAGTGCCCACATCCAGTGGGTGGCCAGACAATGATGGCTGCGCAGACGAATGAAGAGCAGAGAGAAGGAAGGCCCACTGGCACGCCCAAACCAAACAGACTATGTGGATGAGTGGCATCAAACAGAAGATGCCTTATTCCAGCAACACAGAACAGCAAGTCCTCCAGCCCAGCTGTGCTCTGTCCACACAGTCCCAGCTTCGCAGAGACCCCCCCAGGCAGTAGCCCCTTCCCCAACCTCATCTGCCTGGAAACTCTCATCCTCCTCAGTCTCAGCTCAGAGCTGCCTCCTCCGTGAAGTCTTCCTGGGCTCCCCAGGCAGACGCAGCATGCCCATCTCCTCGTCTTTTAACCACTGGATCTCCACTTCATGGCATGGTGCCTGGCACAGAGCAAATGGTTGTCCTGTTTTTGTGGTCATTGCTGATGAGGATGATGATTCCTTCAACTATAACGAAAGCCCCATCAGAATCACCACCTCCCTCAATAACAAGCATTTACTGAACACCAGATGGGCTGAGGGGCTGTGCAGGGGAGGGATAAATCACTGAGTCATGGACCCTCCGGCTTCGGGGACTTACACTCAACATGGGGCATATGATGTGTCACAACACCAGGTAGCAACGTCAGGAGGAAGGTTCAGGGGGTGACAAGTGATGGCCTCAAGCACAGAGCTCAGTGAGCGGGTCTCCTTCCTGACCCACACCCTGGGCGTCGCCAGGCATCAGCCCCCCTGGAGGCCGGGCTCATTTGAACTTGAGAAAGGTCTTTTCAGGCCCGTGCCTGGGCCAGTTCGCCAGGAGACTGTGGCTGGGAGCTGAGTTTGAACAGAATCCACCAACCCCTGACCTTCCAAAGCACCAGGAGCAAAACCCAGAGTTGCAGTCCCAGTGGCTGGGAGACCTTGAAACCTTCACTTAGTTTCTCTGTTTCCTAATCTGTGAACTGTGAGTAATAGCAGCCACGTGTTTTTTTTTACCCACAAGGGGTTGTCAGGAACAGCAAATGCGCTGCTCTGGCTGGTGCATCCACAGATGTCAGCGGTGCCGGCAGGACCCACAGTGAGTCCCTGCACCTTCCCTGCACTCAAACCAGGGTTGGTGGCTTTAGCAAAGATGACTGCTCACTTCAGTGGCTGGGAAAGGATTTGGTTTGTGCCTTTTCCTTGACTTGGACAAATCTTTAAAGGGTGTTTTAACTCATCCATTCTTTTCCTCAGAAACCATCATTACTCTCGCTCTCATGCAAAGTTGCCTTGGCACCTGGGTGTGCCCCCGGAGCTCTGTCTGGAGGTAGCAAAGAAGCAAAATTGGCAGATGTTGATGGCAGTGAAGGTGAGGAGAGGTCCAGGCACTTAGCGATCCCTTACTTTGTGCCAGTTACTCTGCTACACACTTTGCTTCCACAGCTGCACTTGGTCTTCAGTGCCAGGGATCATCTCTGGTGAGAGCCCAGAGGCAGCTGCCAAGAGGGCGTGCGGCGTGCATGCTTTTTATTAGGGGAGAGACATGTGTGAGAGAAAATCTGCGAAAGTCGGGGAGGCGAGGACGGCCGTCAACCCTGGGAGTCTGCCCGGAGGAAGGACAGGTGGGGGTGAGCACCTGAGACCACCTGAAGCCTAAGGACCTTCACTGAGGCCTCCAAGGAGCTGCGTCAGCTGTCTGAAGAGTCCCGGTTCATCCAGAGACTTTGTAGGTTCCTGCCGCATTCAGTCCCTGGCTGGGAGCCGCCTGCAGGAACTGTGCCCGGGTGCCAGCCCACAGAGAGTTCAGAGCAGAGCAGGAGGCCTGTGAGATGCAAGTGTGTTCATGTATGTTCATGTGTGTTCACAGCCACTGCGCTTCCCCACTTCACAGACAAAGAAACTGAGACCCAGAGAGGTCAAATGACTAAGCCAAGGTCAAGTGGCCAGAAAGTGGTGAAGCCAGGACTAAAAAAAGTCCAAACAATCTTGACTTTGAAGTCAGTTCTCTGGAATACGAAACAGAAAAATAGGAAGGAAGAAATTCCAGGTGGAAAGGACACTTTCATCCAACAAGCAGAAAGCCATTCGTTTCAGACGCACCTAAAATATTTTCCATCCTATGAGAAAGACTCCTTCAGTTTCCCAGAGGTGATAGAGTTTTTCCCTATAAAACGAATTCAGTAGCAATTGGGTGATATAAATAATGGTCTACACTACATTCACAGCTCCAACAGAAAAGGATTTGGTAGCAAAAGTGTTGCCAAGAATTGATGAGAAAAAAGATGCTAAAAGACCATAGCTGTCTGTTAATTTCTACTTTCAACTGTTTCTTCTCAAACACTAATCCACTCCATTTAGACCTCATGTGGGCGGATATGGGGGCAAGGGGCAATTATGCTTTTGTTTGGTTGGACAAGTTCTTAGCAATTTTACATTATTCAGGATTTCCCATGCCCCGTACACTTTGCTGCATCATCCATTCATGCATTTAAACAACAGACACCGGGCCTGTGAGTTCGCTGGGCACCAGCTTGACATGGGGATACGGACATGAATTAGACACGTCCCTGCCCTCAGAGTTAGCGCAGAGCTAACACAGAACACAGAGCTTCTTCACAGACCCTTCTGCGGTGGGCAGGGGGCATTCGCTAGCCCTCCCGCCGTGCCAGGAAAGGCGCTGAGGTCATCGAATAGCCTATCTCAAGCTACTAAGCAGGGGCGCCCTGGGATTCACCTTCAGACACCTGACCCCAAGTGCCTCCATGCCACTGCGCCTCCACAGGATTCAGGGTCTCCTGGAAACCTTAAATGCAGTCACCTCACAGGTGCCACGGTCACACAGCAACCTGATTCTGACTATCGACCCAGGTAAAGTATAAGTGTGATTGCAACAAACCGGCTAGAGGCAGAGAACACCTGTCTGCCCCGCCCTCGACACCCCCCAAACTCCACCCTCCCTCCCCAGGTCTGGAATCAGCCCAGGGCCACCTGTACCAGCCATTCAGAGGCTCTAAAATGCCCCCAGGGCAAAACTCAGGCAGGAATCCCCAAAACACTTCCCTGGGCATAGGAAGAAGTCAGGCTGGTGCAGGGGTGGGTGTTGGGGAGAGGGGAGGAGAAACGATGTGTGAACAGTTCCAGCCCCCCAGCCAGCCCAAGGGTGTCACTATAGCTGGCACCCTATGATCTGTCTCCAAAAAGAGCAGAGTGGATGTGGGTGCTCACCCCACGCCACACCCCAACAGCAAACCCTTGTTTTGCCTATTTCCATGTGACAGCTGCACCTCAAAAGCCACCAAGAAGGCCCTGGGAGGAAGTGGGATACTCATTCTCCTTAGCAGACACACAAGTGAGGAGTCATGTCCCCAAAATGCACCAGACAGGCTCTGCCCTGGGGTTTATCACGGCACCCTCCATCCAGCAGAGCTAGCACGGATGTCACGCAAGAGCCTCGTTTATCTTCACAGACCCTTCTGCGGTGGGCAGGGGGCATTCGCTAGCCCTCCTGCCTTGCCAGGAAAGGCGCTGAGGTCAATGACCAGCCGATCTCAAGCTACTAAGCAGGGGTGGCCTGGGATCCATCTTGAGGCTTGTTTGCAGATAGAAGAGACTAGGGTATCGTGACAGTGCAGGGAACCTTTAGAGACAGAGCCCGGCCAGAGGAAGTGGGGCTGAAAGAGGAGGAAGAGGGAGCTGAGAATACGCCGCCACCTGGACTCAATCTGTCCTCTCCCCTCCTCTCTCCACACCTTCGTCTTGTCTCACCTGAGCCACTGTGACAGCCTCCTGTCCTGCCCTCCTTGAACCCATCCTCCACGTGGCAGCGAGGCGGCCTCCCTGGGTGTGATCATGTCCAGCTCATACGTTCCTCTGCAGGCCCCTTGGAGGTACAGAACCAAGCGCTGGCTCCATGGCTTATACCAAGGCTCTCTTCCAGGACCTGGCGCCTGCCTGTCTCCCCAGCCTCACCCACTGCCACACCCCCATACGCAACCTTCGGCCCAGCCAAACCAGGTCCCTGCACGCTGAGCCTAGGGGAACAGGTTTTGCTTCCTGGATTACATCTTCCTCCCCCCTCTTTCTTTGGCCAACTCCTCCTCATGCTTCAAAACTCACTTCCTGTGTCACTACCTCCAAGAAGTCCTCCCTTCCTTCTCATTCCCCACAATGACGGGATGCCCTTCCTCTATTCTTACTCTGTGCCTTTATGTCTCCAGGTAGAGTTGAGCGTGGTGCCTACAGCAGGAAGCCTCCTAGTTACAATTTGCTCCATTCCTGAAACCATCCACTCAGTCATCCACAAATTTACTTCGTGCCAAGATTCATGAAATCAAGGTCACACACCAGCCCAAAAGAACATTTGACTTCCAAGTTCATTGAATCTGGTAGATGTGAGCAGTCCGGGTGCTACTGTTTTTGCCCTGAGACAGTCACTCAGAGTCAAGGTGCTAAAGTTCTCTGAAAATCAATAGTCCAAGGAAAGCTCTGCGGAGTTTGCTCAATGGCTAGGGAGGACTAGAATGGAGACAGAGAAGTAATTCACTTCACTGTGCTGCAAACACATCTGGCTTGTTCTCTTCGCAAAGGACTATAAAGCTCACTTTTACTCATGGATATAAAATATTTGTTGCTTAAAAAAAAAATGGCATGAATCACGCTGGGTGAGTCACCTTTCTGGTCCAGGCAGGCAGCATTTCTGTCCTCCTGCCTCCTCAGGGATCCCCCCTGCCTAGAACCAAACAGCATACATTTGGATTTATGGACTCCCCAGATTGAAGGGCTTTGCCTGCCCTGCCCCATTAGCGCATGACCAGTCTGGGCGGAGAGCACGCGACGTGGGGCTCTCTGGGATGCAAAGGACCAGCAGTCCTGTCTCAAGATAAACAAGCGAGTGGTTTCTCCTGACTTCCCCCCAATCTCACATATTCGTAAACCAAGGGCATGGCACAAAGCCAGGGGCCTTTACCAGCAGACAGGCCCAGAGTATGAGGCTCTGCAGACCGAGGCCTCAACTAAGGAGGTGGTAGAAGGGATGGAGGGAGAGGAGACAAAGCCTGTTAAGAACATCAGGTCTACAGTCCCAGAGACTGACAGAAAGTGAGAAGTGTGCAGAGGTCGGGGCCTGGGGTCCCACTCAGCTATGGAGCTTGGAAGAGCACGGTGCTCTCCAGGACAGAAAAGGTTTGCAACTGCTGGAGCAAGCCCAGGAGGAGGAAGCCAGCAGACTCTGGGCAGAAGGGACCAAAATTAGCAGCAAAATCCAGTGAGCGCCCTTGTTTTGAGAGTGATGAGAATATACGAGAATATGGGTAGTACTGAAGCCACGGGCCTGGATGGACTTGTCCAGGGGGAGATGCCGGAGGAGAGGAGAGTAAAAGATAGTGCTCGAGGGAGCAACACTTAAGAGATAACTGAGGGGAGAAATGCACACCGGGGAACGGGACATGGCTTCCGGGTACCAGCGCTGGGAGTTCTTATTCCTCTCTGTTTCCAGCGTCAAGGCCCAGCTAGGAGAGGTCTCGTGTGTTGGATGAATTGATCACTGTTGTACAGCATTGTTTTGCTGCTCATTAATGGTCTTCTCATAGAATTTTTTCTCTCTGTAGCTGCCAGGAAGCTCTCTGTCCAGAACTCCTGGGTGGTATAGATTACTTCCGGTACAAAGAGGGACGCTCACTGTATTGCTATAATGAAATAGACCCTCATACGCCCACCAGGGCACAGAGAGCCCAAGACGGGAACTATTTCTTATGTGCACTGAGCTGGTCAGAACAGCCCTGGCAGTTTCCACAGCTGATCCCCTTTTGGGACACCAGCTGCCCTACTACCTCGTGCTTCTCCCAACAGCCCCCAGATGTGCCACATTGGCGAGATAGACTCCATCCAAGGCCAAGGCCTAATGGTGCAAAGGTACAGTGGGGCTCCTTTGTCTTGCTCCAGAATGCTTCATGAATAACATATTTCCATTCCTGCCCCAAGGTAATTCTTTCACATTTATTTATTTTTTTTAAAGATTTATTTATTTATACATACAAGCTGGGGTACAGGCCAGAGGCATGGGGTGGCGAGAGGGTTCACCAGACACAGAGCGGGGAGCAGAACAGGCAGATCAGAAATACACTGCTGAGGGGAGCAGTGGGCCAGGCAGGAGAGGTCTGCCGCACCATGTGGGATTCTCTCTGGCAGGGCATCGAACTCGCATCACGGGCTGCCGACAGCTCCACAGCGCTCAACCGCTGCGCCACCAGGGAGGCCCTAATTCTTCCACATTTAAATTAACCAGAGCACTTTTAAAAGGGAAGACTTTTTTTCCCCTCCCTTTGGGATTTAAAAATAATATAAGCAGCTGCAGTTCCCAAAATATCTCCTTTACCCCGGGGGCCAAGCTTTTTAAGTCCTATTGTCAAATCCCATTCCTTCCAGGGAGAGGTTTGCCTTTCCCAGGTGCCTTGTCAAAAGCAGTTGCCTCCCTCACTGGGCTCCACAATGGGGACTCCTCCCAAGCAGGCGATCCTTCTGCATCCCCATCTTGCACCTTCTCAAAAGCCTGCAATTGCCCTCCTGCTCCTTATGGGGCTTCCGCATGCCCCGCCCGCTGCAGCTGCCTCCCTTCCCAACTGCCTCCAACCCAACAAACCCCCTTCGCTATCAGCCATCACAAACGCCGACCACAAGTGGCTGTACCAATTCAAACCAATTCTTTTTACAGCTCCATGGTAGAAAGCATGAAAGGGGAGCCTCCCTGGTGGCACAACGGTTTAAGTCTCAGCTCTATGAAGCTACCCACAGCCACTGCAGCACGAGTTCGATCCCCAGCCAGGGAGCTTCCCACATGGCACAGCACACCTCTCCTGTCTCGCCCGCTGCTCCCCTCAGCAGTGTATTTCAGTAGATCCACCTGTTCTGCTCCCCACTCTGTCTCTGGTGAATCCTCTCACCACCCCACACCTCTGGCCTGCACCCCAGTTCTTGTATGCATAAATAAATAAATCTTTTTTTAAAAAATGGAAGAAAGAAAGCATGAGAGGAGAGATCTTATGATGTTCCTTCCCAGCCCAAGTTTTTCCCTGATTCTTCAACATCAGGCAACGGACACACTGAGTCCTACAGAGGGGGAGAGGGGGGTAGCAGTGCTTGAAGCACTTTCATAAATCCCACATGTACCAGAACATAAAACACATTGAGTGACAAGTTCTCTGATATTTGACAATGAAAGGAAAGAGGGAACATTTAGAAAGCGAGTGTGTCATTCATTCATTCATTCATTCATTCATTCCACCAGCACCCAAGCCAGCTGCGGGCCAGGATAGGGACCAGCCTACTCACTCCAGGCTGCCCAGGCGCCCCCGCCAGAGACCCACGGAAGCGATTTTTTTAAGTGCAGGTCAATGAAGCCGCCGGATGTCAACCCCTCCACGGCACTGCTCTCCCTCGGGGTGACTGGCCCCCCCCGCCCTCTGTGCCCCCCGCTCTGGTCCCAACCTCCCGCCCTGTCCCCGACCTTCCCAAAGACAGCTCAGAGCTCTCCGCTGCAGAACTGAAGACTCCCACCTCTGCAGCCCCTCTGGGATCCCCCTCTGCCTTTCCCCTGCCGCCAGGGCCCGCCCTGGCTTTGCGGTCCTCTGGGCCTGGCTTTCCAGTAGAGGTTACTCAGTCTCCCTTCCACAACCTCAAGACCACACTGGGCCAGAAAACCAATATGCCGCACGCTTGTGCCAGAACTCCTGTCCCTTTGATGCCTGGGCCTCTGACTCCTCCACGTTCTACCCTTTGGGGCCAGTCCCTGGCCAACCTGGCTCCCCTCAATTCCCTGAAGCCTCACCGCATGCCCTGCTTTCCCTGAGGGGTTTCAGCGTCTCACCGGCAAGGCAGACCGTCTAAGGCCCCCCATTTCCTTGACTTCACCGCCATCACTGTCATCTCCTTTCCACCCAGCCAACGAGCAGGTCACGTGCCCCAGAAGCAGATGCCAAGATGAAGACCACCAGCACCAGCGCTTCCCACAGGGACAGCGGAAGCGGGGGAGGGAAGGGCAGGAAGCTGAGGGAGGCTGCGACTCCAGGTGAAGCCTGTTCTCCACCTGAGCCATGGAAGCGCTGCAGCAAAACTTGTCTCCACATTTGTGAGGCCAGGGAGCTAGGTCAGGCTTCCCAGCCTTTCCCCGGGGTCACTGGCTACAGAAAACCCGCGGGGGACAGAAATGCCCAGGACCAGCCTGAAAGATAGTTAGGGAGGCCACAGGAAGTCCTCTGGGAATGGCTGTAGGTACCAGCTCCGGGGAAGAGGCAGGGGGACTGAAAGATGCGTGTGCAGGGCAGGATACCCTCTGGGAGAGGCTGTGCAGCCCCCACAACACCCCCAGCACCCACCCCCGCTCTCTCCTCCGTATTCAAACCCTGACCCCAAGGGCAGGAGAGAAGTCCCCACTCAGCAAAGCACCACTAAGGACACCACCTCGGACTCCTGCCTGCTGTCCTTCCGCCTCTCCCTTCATTCTTCCCAGCCCACACCCTCCCTCAACGCACTCTCCCTCCATCGCACCCTCCCGACATTCCTCCTTCCCTCCCAGACAGCTTGGATTCCAGGTTCAACACTTCTCTCCAGCTCACAGCCTCAAGGCCTTTCCGGTTGTCCTCTCCTGGAGCTGGAAACGCCCCCTTCTGTGTTCTTCCTTCTCTCCGCTGGGAGTTGACATCGGCTCCTCTGAATGTCACTAGGGAGACGAGCAACCTCAGGGATGGCGGCCCCTCTAAACCCAGAGTTTCCTTCCTCGACTGCCCTGCACGCCACGAGGAACCTGTCCTGCTCCCCCGAGGAACCTGTCCTGCTCCCCCACTTCCAGACGGCGGGAAGGACGTCAGGGAAAATGTCATGAAGATATTAAGGTGTATCTCACTATAAACAAACCTGAAATTATGTATTTCCATACATAATCTCTCTGCAAGATGGATATTGACTTTTCAGAAGGATTTCTGCAGACAGGATTTCAACAGCAAGCTTGGTGTGCATCTCAAACGCACTTGGGTTTATATGTACATATTTGTAAGGACAAGCCATCTGCGTAGAATGAGGTGGACCCTCACGTTGCCCTTCTCCCGGGGTCATGGAGATGGAAGCTCAATGCCCAGTACCTTTCGCTTTGTAAGCAACCTCATTCCTCTTCATTTGCAGCACAGCTGCTCACTGGCACACTTCATGGTCACTAAAACCTCCTACCAAAAAAAAAAAGCTTAGGTGGAAGAAAGATTTTGTAGATGGTTCTTCCTTCACAGTGTCCCTACCAACTTGCAAAAAATGAATGAGATCTGTCAAAGGAAGAAAACGGTTTCTTAAAAATACCCTGCAAAATGGCTTTGCGTTTAGCCTCCCCCTCTGGATAATTTTCTCTAAAGTGGCTCCCCTGATGCAGTGTCAGAGCTGCTGACTTCAGCAACATTTCCGGGATTTACTGCAAATGCAGCTAGCAGGGCTGGGAGTGAGTGGTGAGAGGAAGAGAAGACGAAAAGGGAAGAGAATACCCACATTATTCCTCATGAGGCTGGGGAGACAGCAACACAGAAAACATACAGATCCTTTTTTCTGAAGACTGAGAAATATTTTGAAATGTTATTAATAGCTCTAATTAGTGAAGTCTTCAAGGAATCAGCAGACTGACTGAAAAATTGGAGGAGTGGATATATAAGGGAGGGAAAGAACCTTCAATAAACCAACTCAATGTGTTCCCAGCAGCCCCTAGGATTGGCAGAGAAAATGGGGTCTGATAAGGGCAAGAGTAAACCCTGCCAGGGAAGCCCTAGGGCTGAACCAGCCTCCAGGGGAATTTTCCACACCAGAAAGCTGCTGAACTCAGGCAAAACATTCTAGCCAGACCAACATCTCGCTGAACCCCCAAATAGCTAGTCTTTTTTTATTACAATTCCTCCTGCTGAAAGGGAAATTCCTCTAGATGCCCTTGAACATAGACACCTCCTCGAGATAATCAATCACCCCAACCCCGTGGACCACATACAATAAGAACTCAAATAATGGTCATGCGTGGCTTCAACAATGTTTGTCAAGTGACCATTGGGCTTCAGACACCAGGAGATGCAAAAGTAATAGAGTAGAACCCAGCATCCAGGAACTGAGGCAAAAGATGGGTGAATTGAGGTGGGGGGCTTTTACCTCCACTCCCATGTAATTCAGAAAAGGCCCAGCATTCAGGGATGCAGAGAAAGTGTCCAGAATCTCAGAGCAAACAGATCCTCCTATGAATAACCACACAGACACCTGCCAAGTTGGAATCTTGCTTAAGCAAGGTCACAAGGTCACAAAGCAATGATGTCCACATCTCTTTCCCCATTTCATAGGTGCCATTTCATTTTCATGGTAGTTTCTTTCACTGTGAGCTTTTTTTTTTTAAGATGGCCCGTTTGTTTTTATTTGTTTTTGTTTCCCTCGTCATTGGAGTCGAGTCCCCAAAGACGTTTCTGAAGCCAACGGCTTGGCACATTTTGCTTCTGTTTTCTTCTATGTCTTTCTTTCTGTGTCTATAACCTTCTATGTGTTCTTTTATGGTTTTGGGTAGTAAATCTACACAATGGAAAACTACTGAGTCATTAAGAAAAGATGAACTCCTGTCATTTGTGATAACATGGATGGACTGAAGGAGATTATGCTAAGCAAAATAACTCAGAAGGAGAAAAACAAATACCAGATGATTTTAATCATATGTGGAATAAGGAGAAATAAAACAAAGGGTTGGGCAAAACTAAATCCAAACAAACGCTAAAAATCTTGCTGTAGAATTAAGTTTGTCCACAATTGCCACGTCATGGAACCAACCTATTGAAAAATGTCCTCAACAGACAAATGGATAAAGAAACCATGGAATATATACTCAATGAAATACTACACAACCATTAAAAAAGATGAAATAGTGGTTTGGGGGACAAAACGGATAGACGTCAAGGTGATTATGCTAAGTGAAATAAGTCAGAAAATGAAAGAGAGATATTGGATGGTTTCACTCTTTCGTGGAATATAAATAAAAAAATACAAAGGCAAAATACAGTAGGAATAAATCTTGGACTTAGTGAAAAAATTTAATGGCTACCAGAGGGAACAGGAGGGAGGGAGGAGTGGATGGAGGAGGGAGACAGATGGAGTATTGGCCCGAATGGTTTGGGAGAGGGTAAGTGCAATATGTGCACATATGGAGGAGCAAAATGTAACCCCAAAATTAAAATTTTAAAAAATAATAATTGAGGCTACCAGAGGGCAAGGGTGGGGGTGAAAAGCGCAGGGGAGAGGGGGCCAGCTGGGCTCTGATAAAGGACTCTGGGTGCTTTGGTGGGGAGGCATGGTATGGAAACATACAGCTTCAGAGATAAGAACCTTTACCTCTGAATCATATACACCATTTTAAAACAATAAAAAGCAATTCAACCAATTAATAAATAAAATTAGGTTATCATTCCCCCAAAAGCAAGGGATATAAGGAGTTTGCTTGGGCGTTGTTTCAAGGATTAAATGTCTCCTCACAGACCCTCAAACCCAAATCTGTCTACCCAAGCCAACTCTCCATGAACAGTTAGTGGCAATTAAGCATTAATGTACAATTTTCTGTCAAGAAACTGCCCAGTTATAAGAAGCATAGGACATTATTTGAAAACCCACAGCCAAATCACAGAGGAGCTACTGAGCACTGGCACCTGGGAGGGTGTAGAATGAAAATACAGCATTTGACTTGCCAAATAAATGACTGTGAACTTTGGAGACAAGAGCCTCATAAATAACAAAACTTGGGGAAAAGCCATTTTCATTGAGGGTTCAATCTGACCTTTGGGTTCTTAGGTTTTCACCAAGGAACAGAATCTTCATAGAAAACCCCAGCTGAAGTTTAATGAGTCAAACACTTTGGTTTCAGACTGTACTTAAATGCTTTGAAATTGGGTGTGAAGAGGTCATTTGAAATACAGCCGTGTGGTTATGTCTCCTCCACCTCGTAGAAAGGGAGGCACAGAAATTCATAGGAGCAATTAAAATAGTGAATGACTCAGCTGGGCAGTCTTGGAATTTGTGGGCATTTCCAAGAGTTCCCTGCCATTTAAAGACTTTTAATAGCCCCTCAGAAGCCAGCTGCATTTAAGCTGCTATAACAGGAAGGTGCTGGACTCAGCAAAGCCATTTGTTCCATAACCACAAGCTGAAGAGCAGGGCTGGCTAAAACTAAGTACCTGATTCCTCAAGCACTGTCCGAGGTGCCACAGCACTTAGTCACCGAGAAGGTCATGCCAGGCCCACTCCAGGGCACACTTTTTTTTTAAGATTTATTTATTTATGCATACAAGCTGGGGTACAGGCCAGAGGTGTGGGGTGGCGAGAGGGTTCACCAGAGACAGAGTGGGGAGCAAAACAGGCAGATCGATGGAAGCACACTGCTGAGGGGAGCAGTGGGCTAGGCAGGAGAGGGCTGCCGCACCATGTGGGAAGCTCCCCAGCTGGGTGTCGAACTCACATCTCAGCTACCAACAGCTCCACAGCGCAGGGCTTAACCGCTGCGCCACCAGGGAGGCCCCAGGGCACTCTTTAAGGAGTATCCCAGGTGCTCAGGAAGGTCCTTTCCATTCAAGCATCATTGTTAGCTCATTTTCCCACAGCACATAATCCAGCTTCTAGCAAACCAACATCTAATGAGTGCCTACTGTGTGCTCAACACTGTGAGGTTCTAAGAGAAGTTTTAATTATCACCAGAAATAACATCCCTCAAAGCTGGCTGTCCTTATTAGTTCTAGAAGCTAAACCCAGAAGCAGATCATACAGTAGCTTCTATGTGACCCTAAGAAGAGCTTCCCCTCTTCTTTGGGTCAGCTTGTTAAGTGTGTGCGTGTGTGTGTGTGTGTGTGTGTGTGTGCGCGCGCGCGCGCACGCGCGCGCATGCACTAAAATTCATGTGAACTTTAATTCAAAAAATTCACCCTTCTAGCCATTTTAAAGTGCGTAATTCAAAGTGGGTTGTTAGATTCAGCAAATAAAAATACAGGACACCCAGTTCAATTTGAATTTCAGATTTTAAAAAATGGGAAAAAATATTTTAGGATAAGTCTATCCCATACAATATTTGGGACATATTTATACTTTACATTAAAAAATTTCTGAAATTCAACGTTAACCAGGTATGTTATTTAAGTCTGGGGGACAGGAGAACTCACCCATCAACCACCCAACACAGCCAAAAATGTAGGTAAGAATGACACGGGTGGCACCCATCATAAAACTGTACGAAAGCAACTGGGCTTCACCTCTGGTCCCCACCAAAACTACTCTTGGAAGGGGCTCCTCTCCCTCCACTTGCCAAGTCCATAGACACCATCGGCTGACCTGTCAGCAGTAGCCCACACAGAAGTCTTGCACCTTCTTCATTGTTCCTGCATTTGGCCTCTGAGGGCCCCAGACTCCCAAGATTTTCCACTTTCTCCGATTGGGCTTTCTGAAATCCACTCTGCTGATTCTAAAAATTCCTAAATACAGACTTCCGTGGGGCTCATTCCTGGAACCCTTTTTCTCTATATTCTCTCCTGAGTAGTTTCTTCCAGGGTCGTGGTTTAAAAACTACCCACTCTGGTGCCTCCCAGGGCAGCGGCAGGCAGAGGCCAGCAGGGGCAGCTCTGGATCTGGGTGCAAGAGTCGCAGGAGCTGCAGGCATGCTGCATCCCAAGACTCTGACCCCAGGGGCTTGCCTTGGAGGTGTCCAGAACTACCTGCTTCTGAATATAACAAAGATGCTGGTTACTCGCGTCATGGGGAGATGGGCGCCCCGGTCGCCATAGCCATCCCCACGGTACCATCCCGGCCACCTACAGGAGCCTATGGCTGCATGGACAGCCAAATACCCACCACCCAGGGACCAACCTTCTGCTGTGCATGTACATCAAGGAGACCATGCGCTCAGCGCACTCCAGGCCAAAGCCCAGGTCTTGGTGCAGTACCTGGGGGATAGTAAACCACAGGGTGCTGGGGAGATCAGAAAAGAGAGATAACCATTTGGAGGGACAGGGCCCCCTAGAAAACCTTGGACTACTGTATGTGTATGTGGGTGAACAGGAGGAGGCTTGGTTTTTCCAAGAATAAACTTCAAGTCCTAAAAAAAAAAAATGTCCCCTGACCTCCAGCTTCCTATCTTTAGTTGTGTCAAACATCACCTACCTGCTGGCCCAGCCAATAAAGAAGGCCCCTCGCCCAAGACTCATTAACATCCACTTGGTCAGCTCAAGTCAAAACAGCAGCATTCTGAGAGGCAGACTCATCTTCCTGGTTTCCCTGCTCCC
>PVIJ01009961.1:0-63399 GCA_004024925.1 Scalopus aquaticus | reverse complement strand
ACGGACCTGACTGCCATCCTGGGTGTGCTGCAGAGCCAGCAGCCAGCCCTGCAGCAGAGGGAGCGCTCCACCGGCTCCAGCCGCCTCTGCAACCTCTACTGGCAGGCCATGAAGACCCTGGGAGTCCAGTACGCCCGTTGGGGGGAAGCGCACACCTACCTTGGCGGGGGGTGGGAGTGCCTGCTGTACTCACTCTGACAGGAGCCTCAGTGTGGGGGAGGGGGGCTTTGGACCACCAGTGTCCCTCAAGACAGTGGAGTGGTGTCATTGCTGCCCTTGATGGCCACTTCCTTACTTTACTCACTTTCTCCCAGGCGCCCCAAGTCAGAGAAGAAAGATGCCAAGGAAGTCCCCAGTGTCACCCAAAGCCTTGTTAGCATGAAGCGGAAGAAAAAGGGGTTCTTGCCAGAGACCAAGAAGCGTAAGAAACGCAAGTCAGAGGGTACTGTGCAAGAGGGCGGCACCCCTGCAGGTGAGAGCGCCCAGCCTGCAGCCACCAGTGGGGACCAGCCCCCCAGCACAGGCAAGAAGAAGAGGAAGAGGAACAGGATGAAGGCCAAGGTCCCAGGCCAGTCCCAGGTGAATGGAACAACTGGAGCCAAGAGTCCAGCCCCAGGCCCCACCACCTTGAATCCCAACCCCCCTGCTAAGACCCCAAAGCTGCAGAAGAAAAAACAGAAGCTCTCCCTGGAGAATGGGGCCACACCGGTATCCCCCATAGAGCCTGCTGGCAAAAAGCAGCTTCAGAATGGAACACCTGGAGCCAAGAGTCCAGCCCCAGGCCCCACCATCTTGAATCCCAGCACCCCTGCCAAGACCCCAAAGCTGCAGAAGAAAAAACAGAAGCTCTCCCTGGGGAATGGGGCCACACCGGTATCCCCCATAGAGCCTGCTGGCAAAAAGCAGCTTCAGAATGGAACACCTGGAGCCAAGAGTCCAGCCCCAGGCCCCACCATCTTGAATCCCAGCACCACTGCCAAGACCCCAAAGCTGCAGAAGAAAAAACAGAAGCTCTCCCTGGGGAATGGGGCCACCCCCGTGTCCCCCATAGAGCCTGCTGGCAAAAAGCAGCTTCAGAAGGATCTGCTACCCCAAAAGGAGGTGTCTGGCAAGTCACCACAGTCCGCGCTGCCACGGAAAAAAGCGAGATTGTCTTTGGCCAACAGGAGCCCTAGTCTCCAGGTTGTGGCCAAGAAGAAAGTGCCGCTGAGGAAGGGGAAGAAGTCCTGAATGCAGGCCCTGCCCCTCAGCCCCTCCCCCATCAGCCCTAGAGAACTTATTTTTTCACCATGATTTTAATAAACAAGCCACCGTCTGCACTGCACCTTCTAGCACTGGGGGGGAGCAGGTCTGCTGCCAGCCTGCGGAAGTGAGCAGTATGCGAGCCCTTCTCTGTGGTCCCAGAAGGAGCAGAGACCCCTGGCCCTGGACTGGGCCTCCCTTGGCTCCAGGCAGTGTGGCCAGGACCCCGTGTCCGGCGGATGGGCACAGTCCAGTGCAGAGCTCGCCACCCGTGCTTGCTGGGTGCGGATGTGGCCGCCCCTCGTGACCCCACCCCTAGGTCACTTTGCTGCAGAGCCACTGGGGCAAGATTTAAATAGGTTTATTTCTTCATTTACAAGAGGAATATATTTGGCTTTTCTCTTAAGACTCTGAGATTCACAATCAGCAGCTCTAAAAAATAAAGGAGCAGTTTGGCTTCCGGAAGGAAGAGGAGGCAACACTTGGACCTGGTTCTTGTACAACAAGAAAACATTGCTGGGGCCCCAGTTGAGGCTGGGGCGGGAGTGGAGGCCACGAGGGTCTTAGGGGAACCCACCCCTTTGTTAGGCCACCCCGGGTGCCCCAGCGCTTGTTGGAGAGTAGGCATTCCACTAGCTTACACGCCACTGAAGCCACGCCAGCCAGTAACTATGGCAGAGAGCATTGTCCAAGCTGGCTCTTAGGGTCCCCTACTGGCCACAGGGACCCTGGACCAGAACCACCTTGATTCCAGCAGATGCAGGGAGGGTGTGTATGGAGCAGAGGCTATGATACGCTCCACCAAGGGGCCAGGACGAGTTGGCAGCTGCACTCTGGTGTGGCTGTGAGGATGGAGGGGGGTGGAAATGTGTGTGAGCAACAACAGCCAATGTTGGGTGGAGGGAGCTCTGGCATGTTGGCCTCTCCCAGAGGGCCTCATCCTCCATCAGACTATTCCCTAGGACAGGAAGCTCAGTGGATGACTGCTTCCTCTGGCAGCCGGAGCTCTGGCTACAGCTCCATGATTCTGGGAATATTCCCCCGGGCCCTGCCCCTGGAAAAGGCCCAGCCTAGGGGCAGCAGTGGCTTCCTGACTTCTGGGGGTGGTCAGGGAGGAGATGGTGAGCAGCGGTGCTCCAGGGGTTGCCAGGGACCCTGTAGATCTTCAGCCTGTGGGCACAGGTGGTATGTATATAGCTGCCACCAGGGCCTTCACCCCTGGTGATGCTAACTCTGGGGGGGTGGTTCCCACCTGGGAGACCTCCAGGCCGAGAGCCAGCCCCAGGCAGCAGAGACAAGTGTCTTCTGAATGATCGTCCAGGGACAGTTTCCAGCTCTGCCAGGTTGAGTCCAACATCCCAAGGTTGTGGACCCACCCGAAGGGCTGTGGTGCCCACACACCAGCCCCTCAGGGATCCTCAGAATCTAGAGCGCTGCCCGGAGACTTGAGCCACCCTCTCTCTGTGCAGTCTGGGAGCTGTTGGGTCTTCAAAGCTGCAGACGATGTCTTGCCCAGCAACCTGCATGGGTGAGTCCAGCCCCCTGGCCACACGGTCTGCCGAGGGCAGGGCCTTGCCCAGGACCGCATATGCCAGTGCCAGGGCAGGGTCTCCTGGAACACCAACTGGGGACTGTCTTCTCCTTGGGCCCCAGGGGTTCTGCAGCCCAAGGCCAGGGCTGGGAGTCTGTCCAACCACGTGACTCCAGCATCCACTGCCTTCCAGGTTGCTTGAGAGCACAGCCTCCTGGAGCCACGGCCACTCAGCAGTCCCAGACCAGAGAGGGTGGGTGCCCAGCTGAGGGTCACACAGAAAGCTAGGGGACCGCCCAGAAGGGCGGGCCTGCCGGAGGGCACCTCCCAAATTAGGGAGGAGCAAGTGTTCTTCATTGTCCCCGCGGCACCTAGAGAGAGGGGGTCAGAGTTAAGAGATGAGTCTTTGGGGCACTGCAGAGCTCTCCATTTTCCTTGCTGTTTGAAGTTCCAGGGGCATGAAATGGGTTTGGGTCTGCTGGAGCCAAGAGGCGGGGATGGTGACCTTGGGTCTTGTGCTGCTGGGAAACTGCACCCCCAGAGACCAAGCTCAGAGGAAGGTCAAAGCAGGAGTCAGGCCCTGGCACCTCTTAGAATTTGGGAGGACAGAATCCAGGGTAGAGCAGGGAGTTCCTGGCCAGTCCCAGCTCTGACCTGTGCCCTCAGCTCTTCAAAGGAAAGAGGAGGGAACTGGTTTACTGGAAGAGGGAGGCTGCCCCCCTCCCACAGATCCATCAGTCCATTTGGGCAATGTTTCAGGAGGAAAAGGACCAAACCCAGGGCTGGTAGGATGGGCTCAGGCAGGAAGGGACTCACGAGGTGCTCCCGCTTCCAGAACCTCCGCAGGGCCCAACAAGGTAATCTAGAATGCTTCCCCTCACCCAGCCCCGACCCTTCCCTCACGAGGAGCTCTGCCCTCAGCCCCCTGCCTGCACTCACCACCTTAAACTTTCACGGATGCTGGCGGCATCACCAGTTGATTCACCCTGGGGGAGAGACGGGCGGGGGTCAAGTTGGCGGATCAGCGGGGGCCGGGCCCGGGCACTGCTCTGGCACATCGCATCACGGGGGCCGGCTGACCGGAAGTGCTGGGCAGGGACCTCGTCAGCCCCAGGGGGAGGTGGGAGAGCCCAGGGGTGGGGAGAGGAGAGAGAGAGAGAGGAGTAAAGAGGAGAGGAGAAAGAAGTCAGAAAATAAGAAAAGGAAGGAGAGGGGATCCCAGCTTCAAAAACCAGCTAACTCCAGAGAAGAACCACAAACAGCTTGAGCCACCGAGGCCTCCCACCACCAGGGACCAACGCCGGGTGTGAGCTGGAGGCAGCATCACAAGACAGGACGGTTTGGGGATGGGCCTGGACCCCAACAGCCAAGTGACCCACTCCAAGCAAACCACTTCACCCCCCCACCTCCCCAGGCAGGGGGTTGTCACAGGCGGGGAAGCAGGCCCATCCCACCCCCACTCACTGCTGCTCTGCCTTGGCGCGGTCGCTGAGGAAGAAGAGAGCAGTGGCGAGGAAGAACATGCCACCCAGGACCACCACGAAGGGGCACAGCATGAGCGCATAGCCCAGACTCAGGAACTCCCAGAGCGGGGAGTCCTTGGTGCTCTGGCGGATCACGTCAGAGATCTGCAGGAATGGGGGGATGGACATCAGCGCAGGGCCACCTCCTGAAGCCCGTCACCCACCCAGCCTCCTGCCGCCCAGAGCACTCACAAAGCCGATGAGGTAGGGGCTTCCGGCATCCCCGAGCAGGTGGGAGGTGAAGCTCTGCAGGGCCACGGCAGTGGCCCGTCTCGTGGGGATGACCACATACTGCGGAAGGAGCTGCAGGTCAGAGCCAGAGGAGCCGGGACCCCCACCGCCCTCAAGCCTAAAGCCTGCCTCCCATCCCCCCACCCATGCGCTGCCCTGTTACCTTGACACCCCCCCCCCACTCTCTTGACCTGCCCCTCCTCCAGCCAGGCCTCTAACTAGTGAGACCAGTTTGCTTAGGCTTCTCAGGGAGCCAAGTGAAGTGGTCACAGGGAAACTGAGGCCCAGAGCACAAACTCCTGGAGTCAGACAGTGCTGGGACCAGAACCCTGATTACTCAGCCTCTGGGCTTTCCTTCCCCAGGGTAGACCCATCTTGCTTCCCCTCCATGAGGACCTGGCAAGACAGAGGCTGACTTGGGATAGAGGGGTGACAAAGCAGGACCCTACACAGGAGCCTCCCCTTTACCCATAGATACTCTCAGACCCGAATGCCAGGACCCCCCCATCAGACCCAGTAGGCCCTGACCCACAGGGGTGTCAGCTCCAAAAGTGGGCAAGCTAAGGCCAGCAAGGAGCAGCAGCCTGCTCAGTGGGTACCCCTGAATAGCCCCCTGCCCCTGAGCTCCAGCTGCCTCATCTCGTCAAGTGCCAGCCTTTGTGGATGGTCTGAGAACAGCCAGTGCCTGCCGGGCACCCCACTATGGAGTGGGAGGTAGACCTGGATGCAACGGGATTGTGTGGCCCCATTTGCAGCAATAATTAGTCACTTGGCTGTGACACTTGATAAAATGGGACATGATTTCCCTGGGACCCAAACCCTGTTGGCAGTTGGGGCTGCCCCTGGGGGTAGAGGCGAGGGAGGGGGCCTGCCCTGCATCTATAGCAGCTGATCCAGACTCACTCCCTCACTCGGACATGTGCTGTGACCCCCACCACAGCCCTGCCATCCATCTGCAAGGACTGGAGTCAGGGTGCTCAGTGAGAGGGGGAGGCGGAGATGCAGAGAAGCCCCAGTCAGGCAAGATAGGCTTCCTGGAGGAGCTGGCAGAATCCTTCCCTGCCCACCACACACACACACACACACATACACACACACACACACACACACACACACACACACACACACACACACACACGACAGACTAATCTCCAGGGTTCCAGGGTTGATTCCCCTCCTGCCCCCAGGCCTGCCCAAACCCTCTCCCCACCCCGGTTTTCTACATTCCCTTCTCCCAACTCTCTTCTCACCCTGACTTGGAGGACCCCCAAGACAGGACCAGGTGTCACCCACTTCCCGCTACCCCTAAACTACTTCAATTTACGAGGGCCACAGTCCCTCCCAGCTCCTCGCAGGCTGCACCCATCCCTGCCCAGGGACACAAGAGACAGCCCTTTGTCCCTGGCTGGCCGGCTGGTCTGGAGCCCATTGTTGGCCCTGTGAGACGGGCTCTGTCCACCCGGCCCAGCCACAGGCGCTCTCGGCACGCCTGGGGCCTGGCCTGGCTGGGAGGGGCAGGGTTCGTGGAAGCTCAGATGCTGGGGGAGGAGCGCTGGCTGGCAGCACCACCTCAGTGCCAGCCTGGTACTGCCAGCCTCCCAGCCACAAACCTGAGCTTCCAGACATCCCTCCCCCTCAACCCCCACATCCTGCCTACTCAACCTTCTGTTATCAGGCCCTGCCCCAAATAGACCCCAACATCTCCACTCCCTCCTTGCCTCCAGGCCCACCTTCCCTGCAGGCCTTCCTTCCCTCCCACACCCAAGCCCTGCCAGCTCTCCCACCTCTTCACCCGTCCTTGCCAGCTGCCCCCAAAATCAAGAGGCCTAGGTCAGCACAAGGCAACCACGGCCTGCCTCACCATGAGGATGTCCGCGGTGATGGCCCAGTTAGAAAACAGCAGCGTCTCCCCGACAAAGATACAGATCTGCCAGGAGAGATCAGGGTGACCATCAGGGGCCCTGACACGCACCCCGGGTCTGGGCTGTCCCCCATACCCTGCCTGCTGGCAGGGAGTTCCCCCACGCCCGCCCTAAGCACCCCAACCCTCCCTGGGACCTGCGTCTCCAGCAGTCAGGCTCACGAGGGATTTGTGGGTTATCAAGTTTCAAGTCTTGCCCACCCAGAGCCCCAGACAGGCCTGAAAGACCCAGAGCCCCGGAAATGTCCTGGACAGAACAGGGGCAGGCAGAGGACTGGCACCTCCCCAAGGGTGGGAAGGCCCCACAAGTCAGGCTGCATTTCCAGTTCCAGGGCCCAGGCCTGGCTCCCCCCACCCCCCTTGCACTGCCCTCCCATCCACTGTACTCACATAGGCCCCCACAATGCTGCTCTTGGCGGCCACAAAGATGAGGCAGATGAAGATGGCAGAGCCCAGCATGCCCACTGCACACACCAGGGGGTCGGCCCGTTGGGTCCTCAGGCGGCACCAGCGTGTAGCTCCTGCCCCTGTGACCACACCCAGGAAGCCCGTAAAGCAGGTGATGGCCCCGAAGATGAGACTGTGGGGACAGAGGAGAGTGGGCGTGGGTTGGAGGGGCGTGAGGCAGGGGGAGAGGAGCTGGGGCTCCTGCCCAGCACCCCCCACCACCCTGCCGCCACGACCTGGCCCCACCTGTCCTTGGCCCCACAGGGCGGGCTGCTGCATGTCTCTGCTGTCTTCTGCACGACTTGGGCACGGTGCAGGTAGAGCGGGATCCACATGGCCAGGGCTCCCGTGGCGAAGGACACAGCAGACGTGGCCAGGGAGGAGAAGACATAGCTGCGGCTGGGGAGAGGCCAGGACAGTGACACTAAGTGGGGCGTCGGGGCTCCTGAGCTGGCGGCTTGGTCCCAGACAGCAGGGCCCAGGAGACTGCCTTTTCTCCATCACACCTTTCCCAGAGACAGAGGGCCTCAAACGCCTGCCCTTCTGGGCCCTGGGAAGAGGGTTCAGGCTGCAGGAGCAATAAACTCTAGTGGCCCAAATGTCACTCCCAGCAGACAGCAGGGCACTGGGAGGGCTGCCCCACGGGAAGGGTCCCCTCATCTCAGCACCTCCACATCCTGGCCGATCACCCCCCAAGAAAGCACTCACTTGCGGATCAGGGCCTTCATGTCTCGGAGCCATGAGGTCCGTGCCTTGAGCTGCCCCCCGAGCTGGTCAGCGTGGCCTCTCTTCGTGGTGGGGACCAGGACAAGGATGAGCGTTCCTGTGATCATGCCCAGGATGGGAGACACCTGGTGGGGCAGCAGCACCATATTAGGCATCGGGACCCAGGGGGCTTGGTTTCTGCTGCACCAGGAGGGCGCACAGGCTCTGGGCGCCCTCCTCTGAGGCAGGGTCTGCCCAACCTCCTGACTGCCCTGCCGGCTAAGCCACTGGGGATGAGGTCAGTGAAGGGTTTGGGGGCCTCATAATGGACTGTGAGACTAGGGGCAGGATGGGAGGTGGCACTGAAGGAAGAAGGGAGGGATGGATGGTCAGACGGAAGGAGGAACGGATGGACAGGTGGCAGGATAAACATATGGAGAGATGGACAGACAGATGGAAAGAGGATGGGAGGATGGGTGAGAGGATGGGTGGGAGGATGGGTGGGCGGATGGATGGATGGATGGATGGATGGATGGATGGATGGATGGATGGATGGATGAATGGAAAAGGAGACAAGTAGATGGACAGACATGGATGCCTGGGAGAGGAGAGGGATTTCCTGGGACAGGGAGTCAGATACCAGTCCTGCCCAGCGGCCTGGGGCTGGGAAAGTTCCCCAAGCCAGCTCCTCACCCTGGGGAGAGCACTGGGAAGGGACTGGTTCAGCATGAAGCTCCCAGTTAATAGATGAGGTAGGTTATCGTTTGGGAGGAGTCCATGTCCCAGGAGAAGAGAGTCTCGGGGCCTTTTCATTCTTTCCTTTATCCAGCCCAGTCTGGATAAGGAACAGAATCTCCAAAGCACCAGGCCTCTTTCCTGATGGGAGGGGGCATTTTGGCAGACTGGATTCCAAGACACCAGCCCCTCCAGCAGCTCGTGAGAACAGGGAAATCTATCCCCCACCCCCACCAGACCTGGGAGCCCACAGACTGGGGAGTTTCTCTCCATGTCCCCCATTAGCCCCCATGAAGAAATTCCACGGAGGCTGCTTCCTTCCTGCTTTTGAGGAAAAAACACTTTGTCTTAAGCTTCCGCTCCTCCGTGAAACTGGGGATCTCTGTTTCCTCTGATTGCACTGTCCTAGGGCCTTGGCAGCCTTGCCCCAAATCCTCCCTCGGGACAGGAAGTGGCCTCAGACCCTAAGGGCCCCACACGGAGGCCTTGTCTCAGCCTCACTGAGCACCAGGCCAGGGGTCGAAGCAGGAAGCGCCAACATGGACATGGAATTTCCTGACATGGTGGGAGTGTCCTTCATCCTCTCAGACTGGGGGGTCCCCCAGGGTGGGGAGCTGAGTCTAGCTCCCTCCATACCTGGGTCCCAAACAGCTCAACATTGACTTGTGTAGAGCCCAGATCCTTGAGGTGGGAAGCTGAGCCTGGACCTTGTCCCTGAAGCTCTGGGCTGATTTGGGGGTGTCCTTACCCGCAAGGCCCAGTGCCAGTCTCCGGCTGCTTGCTTCACACTGGAGCCAGTGATGTAGCCCAGGCCGCTGGCGAGAAGACGGGCACAGTCAGAGAGGGAGCGCTCAGCTGCCTCCAAAGCCACCCACCCATCCCCACCACACAGCCTACCAGCTGGAGAACAAATCCAGAGGCTTCTCCAAGGCCAGACACCCGCAGGGTTAGACCGCAGAGGGGCCAAACCTCAGGGTGAGGGAGTGGTCAGAGGTCCAGGGTAACCTTAACCAGATCCTCACCCAAACCCTGGTGTCCCAGGCTCTCACCTGCCCAGTGGGATGGCAAAGTAGAAGACAGACAGCATGAGCGTGCGGGTGTTCTTGGTGAAGAGATCACCAATGATGGTGGGTGCAATGGTGGAGTAGCTGGCCTCTCCGATGCCCACCAGCCCCCGAGACAGGACCAGCAGCCAGAAGTGCTGTGGGGGAGAGTGGGAAAATGCTGGGTGCTGCTAATCCTTGGCCCCCACTTTGATCCCACCCCTGCAGGGCCCAGAGCCCAGAAGATGGAGCTTAACCCATGCCCTCACCAACGAGTACACCCTCCTGGCCAACCTGGGCCTCAGTTTCCCCCTCTGCAGAGCGGGCATGGTTGAATCTGGTTAGTCCAAGGCTGGGACAGGACTTTTACAGGTTGAGAGTTGTCTCAGACTGTCCTCATCAGCACAAGGGACATAAGTTGTGTCTCCATATCTGTCCTCTCCCCAATTGGGAGACATCCTCTCTGGGTTCTGGACCCACCTTGGGAACATCGAATCACTCCTCCGTTCTCTGTCCCTCCCCCAGGCGAGGCAGCTGTGCTGACCCTAGCAGCACCAAGGACCCAGTGTGAATGGGGAGTGGGAAGGGCAGCCCGTGGGCTCAGTGACCCTTCCCCAAACACACATCAAAGAGAAAAGCCCAGCTGAGCTGGTTAGGATGAGGCCATGCCAGCTGCCAATGGAAATGCCCCTTTGATGTGGACCCGGCCCCTCTGTCCCCTCAGCTGCCCAGGGCCTGAGAACGAAGCCTGGTCATCTTTCCCCGGCCCCACCCTGACCACCCGTCCGGCCAGCATCGCCCACATCCAGCCCTCCTCCTGATGCCTCTGCTGCCCTTTCTCTGTCTGCCCCTCTCTTCCCGGCCCTCTCCCTGCATCGCTGGGGCGCCCCATCCATCTCTGTGCCTCTCATTTCCTGAACTAGCACACTCTCTCACTCTGTCCATCTCTCGGCCTTCCCCTAGCTCCTGGCCTCTGCTCTGCTCCCCTTCCTGGGAATCGTCTGTCCACAGCCTTTGTCTAGTTCTGATGGGCTGTTTGTCTTTCTCGTGTTGATTTATATTCACTTTTTGTGTATGGTGGGTATTGGTCATTTATTATACATGTCACAAATATTTTCGTCATCTTTCTTTGTCTGCTTTGTTTATAGGGAGTTTCACAGTACCGACAGATTATTTTGTTTTGTTTAATTTGATGCTATCAAATCTGCTGATTTTTCTTTAATGGCTTCTGCATTTTCTGTCTGGCTTGGGAAAACCTACTCCATCCCAAGATGATTAAAATATTCTTATCATTTATGTTGTAGCTTAGAGAGAGAGAACAAAAATGGGACGGACTTTTGCAACCATTCCTCAATACAAGAGCAGCAGATAAGTAAAGTCCTCACTGGCAGGGGATCCTGTCTTCCTCACTCCTGCCCTAGAAACTTCTGTCCAGGATTTGCTGTGACTTTGTCTCTGCCTTTGCTTGCACGTACAAGTACCAAGGACAACCACTTAGTGTCACCTGTGTGCGTGTACAAAATGAGCATTAAAAGGCCCATTCCACTAGTCAGATCCTGCAACTTGCCACTTTCACTCTTATTTTTTGAAAACCTATTATTCTGGCTAACAGAGATCAAGTTCATTATTTTGCTGTCAAGAATCTCACAGTACAAATGCACCCCCCATTCTACCCTGGGGCCCCCTCTCCCATCATGCTCATTTAAATTGCTTTTCTTTTTTTCCATGACAAGACTGCAGTGAACATCCTTGCATGCACATCTCCCTTCATGCTGGAGTTGGGGCTTCTCTCTTGGGCATATACCTCGAAAGCAGAAGGCTGGGCTGTGGGGATGTACAGTTAGAATTTTACAAAATCCTGCCATTTTGGTCTCCAAAGAGGCTCTGCTAATTTACACTCCCACCAGCAGCTTTAATCACACTTAGTATTGTCAGCTTTTTTAATTGTTGCGAATGTGATGGGTGTGAAATGGTATCTCATTGTTGTTCTAATTTGCATTTTCCTGATTACTCCAGAGGCCCGAGCATCATCTCTTCTTACATTTATGGCCCATTTGGGTATCTTCTCCTGGAATTACCCATCCCTGTCCTTTGCCCACCTTTCTACTGGGTAATTTGTCCTTATTGATTTACAGTTCCAGGTTTTTAGAGTTTACTTTTTTACTTTCACCTAGCTGGAATTTATTTCAAGGTATGGTTTGAAATACAGGCCAGACTTTATTTTTGATCAAGATGGATGGTTAATTTTCCCACGATGGATAGTTAACTTTTTAAAAGATGCAACTTTCATCCTACATTCAATTCTCATAGGGAGGAGGGCTCTGTTTTATTGATCTCTTAGCCTAGCCCTTTGCTGTTTTAGTTAGAAAAGCCATATTGTGACAACTGGGAGGGTAAGTCCCTTCTCATTGTTATTTTTCACAATGTTCTTGGCTGTTCCTGGGCATTCTCTCTGCCAAATTAACTTCAGAATCATATCGTGAAGGTCCACCAAAACCCCCATGGGACTTGGATTGTGAGTGCAATGAATTTATAGATTAATTGGAGGTGATCTCTGTTTCTCTCTCTGCCTCTGCTTGTCTTCTCTCCCTATCTTCCCCCTCTGGACAGCCCCCCCACCCATCCCCAGCACACACACACACACATACTCAGAGTCAGGCCCAGCTCTGGCATCATGGTTCTGGATTTACTAGTCAATTCCAGAGAGCTCCAGAAGTCAGATGACCAGGAGCCTGGCCAGGGGCAGAAAAGGCCCACAAGGGCCCTAGAGGCTTCTGGTCTAGTCCCCATTTTTTATTGTAACTCTACCTGACACTCAGGGCCTACAGTGTACCTGACAATCCTTTGTGAAGCAACGTTGTTCCCCCAAACTTGAGATTCTCTCTGCCCTCACCTCCAGCCTCCCTTTGATCATTGTAAATCAGAACCACCACTGCCCTTCTTTAGACCTTTCCAGGGTTCAGCACTGCCCTCAGGAGGATTTCCAGACCCTCCAGCCTGGCACTGAGGACTCTGCATGACCTTGTTCTTGCATTCTTCTCCAGCCCAGATGCTCCCCTCCCTGTTCTTTCAACACACTCCACCATTTCTGCATCCATGGATTTGCGCCGCCTGCCCACACTATACCAAAAGCCCTGTTTGTGCCTGCCTGCCTAGTTCAAATGCCACCTCCCCCAGGAAGCCTTCCCTGCTCCCATAGATATCAAGAGACTGCTCTCTCTTCAGTGAGGACTCTCAGCACTTAGCACATCTTGAAGATCCTGAGAGTTAGGGCTCCTGTCACACCTTCCCACCCCCAGCCTCAGTGTTCCTCATTTGTTTCCTAGGTTGAAAGCTCCTCAAGAAAGTATTTTGGTCTTCTCCCTTCTTCTTCTTCTATCTCCTTTGACATTAGCCGTATTGTAATTGTCCTTCCTCTGCTTGAATACCCCTCATGATGGGAAACTCACTACTTTGCAAAATAACATAGTTCCTCTTTGAAAGGAAGAACAGAAATAACAATTTATTGAACGCCTGCCATGCCCCAGGTCTGGGTTTCCATTAGCTCAATTATCTTTCTCAAGCTGAGTGATAAAATCCCATTTTAAAGATGAGGAAACTGAGGTTCATGAGGTTCAGTCATTTTCTCTAGATCACAAAACTGAGGGGGCAACAGAGATGGGGTACTCAAACCCAAGCAGCGGGAACCCAGTAAGAAACATCTTCTTAATGTTGAGCTGATGTTTACCTCCCTAGGGCCCTGACCCAAGGACCTAGCTGGTTGTCAGACAAAGAGCATACTGGATGAGGACAGGAGAGGGCCTGTGTCACCTCAGGTCACACAGCAGGGCCAGGATTTCTGGGCCAGACTTGCCCCCTCTGCCTCTTGCATATTCCCCAAATCAGAGCGACTTAGAAAAGAGCAGGAGGCCATGCAGGGCTGCGAGTCCCTGGGCTCAGGCCAGCATGGGGAAGGGCCAATCTGCAGGGCTAATCTATAAAAGTGTCCAAAGATACACCTCCTTCCCGCTGCACCCAAAGACACCATTTGGGGTTGGAGCAAAGGGGCTGGAACCCACAGTCAAGGCTAGCACAGGTCAAGGCTACCACCCACTGGAGGGACTAGAGCATACGGAAGGGACAGGCGGGGTGCTGGGTGGGGAGCTGCACAGGCCTCACCTGCTGCGGGATGAAGGAGCTGGAGAACGTGACTGCTGACCAGAAGAAAATGCCGCAGCTCAGGATCACCTTCCTGTTGAAGCGGTCGCCCAGGTAGCCAAAGATGGGAGCAGCCACCATGAAGCTGCAGATGAACACTGCGCGGGAGAGGAGAGCTTCAGGGGGGTCCTGTCCCTGTGGCTGAGCCTGCTGGCCCATAAACCTCAGCTGGAGGCAAGTGCCAGGGAGACGAAGCTCAGCCTGGGCCCTGGGCTGAGATGCAGCTGGAGAGGGGCACCCTGGGTCAGGCCCGGGCCCCAGGGAGGCAGGAAAGGCTGCGGATTAGGGTGACTCCACCACTTCATCCTTTTTAATGCTTGACCTCTTTGTCCAGCTTTGGGTGAGCCCTTTGGTAGTTTTTAAAAGAGTACAGGTGTATTTATTGAAAGCTTTCTTCAGTCCAGGAGAGCTGCCAACCCCTATCCCATCTCCCAGATGGGGAGACAAAGTCAGAAGTGACTTGTTCCAGGCCTCGCTGACAGTAACTGCCCCAGTGGGGATTTGACCTCCTGTCTGTCTGACTCCAGGGCCAGAGTTTCTTTTACTCTGCCACACGACTGCCCTGACTTGGGAAAGAGGTTCAGAGAGGGGAAAGGAACTACCCAAGGTCACACAGTAGATCAGAGCAGCACAGGTTTGGTGCCGCAGGTCTCATATTTGCCTGATCACACAGCTTCCCTCTTCCTAGGAAGCTACAGAGGCTTTCCTTCCATCTGGAAACACTGTCATTCTTTTGTCCATTCATCCATTCAATAAAACAGGCAAAACTGTCTGCCCTCTTGGAACTTTTACTCTAGTAAAATAAAATAAAATAAAAAGTATAATATGTCCAATGGTGACAAGTGCTAAGGAGGATCAAAGGGCAGAAACAGGAGATAGGAAATCAATGTATGAGAGAAAGAAAAAACACAGCTTACAATTTGAAGTAGAAGGGTCAGAGAAGGTGACACTTCAGCAAAGACCTGGAGGAGGTGAGAACACAAATCATGCAAATATTAAAGCAAGAACATCAAGTGCAAAGGCCCTGTAGCAGGAGTGTGCTCAGTATATCTGAGGGGCAGCAGAGGCCAGGGTGACTAGAACAGAGAGACAGAGCAGGGCAGCCAGATGGGGAAGGCCTTGTGGCCATGAGATGCCTGTGGCTTCTACAGGTGAGAAAGGATAACGGAGGATGCGGAGCAAAGGTGTGACATGACCTGGTTTTGTTCTCTCAGAACAGGAGAGTGGCAGAATCTTAGTGGAGTCTGTGGAGATGCTCCAGCCAGTGATGGGAGGGGCATGGAAGAACCCAGGTGGGATGAATAGGCCCAGCAAGACAGGGCAGGCCCCAGGTCACGTGGCAAGGCAGCCCCCCACCCACACCCCCCGACAACCGCTCCCCCAGAACACAGTCCCATAGCTGACAGGCAGATGGCCAGACAAAGGCCGGGGCTGGGCAGATGAGGTGACCAGTTGGCCGGCCCCTGACCACCAGGCCCAATGTGTACATGGGCTTACTGCTTCTCACAGGCCTGAGTCCCTGGGGAAGGAGGGACTGGAAGAAGAGAAAGAGGGAGGGGTAAAAGGTGAGGAAGCGAGCAAGGGGAGAGGGGGCTGGATTGGAGGAGGGTGACTGTCTCTCTCATCGGCAGTCAGCGGTATGGGTGTGGGGTGACTGTTAATCCTGACTGTGACTGGGGCCCAGCAGAATCAGCACAAAGCTGGCACCAGAGACACATGACCAGGGCTCCAATCCAGCTCTCTTCCTTCCCAGCTGGGTGACCTTGGGCAGTTCACAGCCTCTCTGTGCCTCATTTCAGTGATGTGCTAATAAGTGTTTAACAACAGCTGCCCCCTAAAGGAAAGTGTTGTGTAGTGTGTGCCATCTTCCATAGTGTAAAATCAGTATAATTTTTCAGTGTAATTTTACAGTGGTATAAATGCCCCCACTAGTATTTCAAACTACCAACATGATGTCACCAGTAAGATTTATAATGATGGTATATATAGTATTCACATTTACATTGTATATAGTATTCCTATAATACAGATACAATAGATATAAAAAGCCTTAAGAGCACAGATAATAGTAAAATGTAGCAATTAGGGAATGATGAATTATGAGCATATATTTCCTTTGTTTTTAAATATACTTTGGTCAATTATAAGTTTATATCATTTAGTTCTCAATAGTGGTTGTGTTTAACAACTAGCTCACACAATTCCTAAAAATTTAACAATTGACTCTCAGGAGCTGGTCTAAGCCAGTTCCAGTGCAGCAACTTCCTCATCTGTAAAATGAAGATAAAAATAGCAACTCCCTGTGCGCTGAGGCTGGGTGAGATAATGCTGGTAAGGTGCTCGTGCCACACCCTGCCCACAGTGGCCAAGCCAAGCCTCGAGCCTTGGTCAATATGGGGCCTTTGTTTAGATTTTTCAAGGCAGAAGTTATTTCCTCATATCTAGAAAAAGAATTGTTCCTGATGAGCCTGCCTCCCACAACCTAAGTGCTATCCAATCAGGATACAGGCAGGAAAGAGATCTGGATCTCCTCAGAATCTACACACACTAGGGGGAGGAGAAAGAATTGTTCCCTGATAGTGCTGTGGGTGTGCCTGTCAGTGCTAGGAGGGGCGTGAGTAGAATAGGAGTGGAAGTTGCCTGCTGTCTGACCATTATGGGGTGCCTAACTTAAAGGGTTCAAATGCCAAGGAACCAGTAAAGAGAGCCAAGTTCCACCAGGATAGAGTGGGAGATTTTATATAGACAGAGATATCAGAATTGGGCATTGAAGGATGCATAGGAGTTTACGATGATAATATTTTAAATCAAGATTATGTACTCAAATATAAATGGCAAATACTTATAAGCAATACTGTATAATGGTTAACGAGGCATAATTTTTTTTTTGCTAATAATAACTGCTTATCATTTATGGAGCACTTATTATAGGCAGGACCAGGGAAGAGCCCTGACATAAGCAGATTATCTCATTTGATTCTCACTATTATCTTCATCTTTCAGAGGAGACAAAAGAGGCCAAACGAAGTGACATCACAGTTAGTGTTGGCTGAGCCAGAATTTAAACCCCAATTTGTCTGACTCCAGAGTCCTTGCTCTAAATCACCCTGCAGACTGCCAGACAGGGAAGGGGAAAGGTCCCAACTGTCCCCAAGGTCAGGAAAAGTTCAGGGTGTGTCAGGGATGGCAAGAAGCATCAGGCTACAAAAAGGGAAGGCTCCCGAGGATGCAGTAGCAGATGAGGCCATGGGGGAGAAAACCCCATACATTAGAACAGGTTAGCCTTTTAGTTGGAGGAGAGTAGCGAACCATGTTCTGTTCTCTTCCTGCAAGGGCAAGAGCTATCCCCCACTGAGTGGTGAGAGGTGGGGGACTCAAGGAGAGGAGCCAGGCCATGGTCAGACCTGGGCCAAGCCAGTCTGTCCTGGTAGATCCGCCCCCACAGCAGAGCAGGAAGACAGGCCCTCCTGGCTCTTCCACCCCTGGCTTTCTGTAGCCCAGTGGGTGGCAGGGGCGTCCGGGATCCTAAGCGAGCTCCTGTTGAAGCAGGCATGCCCCGTGCCCCGACTCCCACACCCTGATCCCAGCAGCTGAAAGCTACACGCACCCACCATGTCTGTCCATCTTATAGCTCAGGACACTGAAAGGTGGAAGAACATGACCACGCAGACACAGTGGGTCAGGCAGGGACACCTGAGGCACTGCCTGTCCTGCAGTGCCTTCTCTTGGGGACAAAGGTGTCCAGGGTCAGGAAAGAATCCCCAGTCTATCTTTGAAGCTCTCTACTCTGCTGGGGACATAAAAGAGAGAGGACCTATCCAGGCCCTCGGGATGTCACAGTCGGGGGAGGCCCGAACACAATCAGAGAGGGCCAGGAGGAAAACTGTTACTGGCTGAATGAATGTGTGACCCTTGTCCCAAGAAGAGGTAAGAGGCTGATGGGGCCAGGAGGCAACACCCCTGGAAATAAAGACCAGGCAGGCCAGAAGCTTCCCCGGCCCACACCCACCATCCTGCAGCCTTTGTTTGTTGGAGAGAGCTTTCTGGGCAGACTGGCTGTCCCACCCCTGATTTCAGTAGGGGTGGCTTTCCCAGCAGTTCCCACACGAGGACATCCTGTGGTCGGGTGTGGGGAAGCCCTCACTCAGCTCACGTGTGCTGAGCCCACAGCCAGGGACAATGGAGCCGCAGGCAGGGAGCCAGGGCTTGGGGCAGGGCCTGACACAGGGTGGGAGGAGTCAGAACCCTGGCTCCCAGGAGACCCTAGGCCTGAACTTCACTCCTGCCTCTGTAAGACAGGTGAAGGCCCCTCCTCACAGGGCTGACAGGAGGTCATCAGGAAGACAGGGCTGGACAAGATCCCAAGGGGCTGTCCACCTCTTATGGCAGTCCCAGGGCTCAGTGTGTTGACTCAAGGCCTTCTGCCTTATGGATCCTGAGGGACCAGCAACCAAAAGCTCAGAACAACTCCCCTGGGTCCCAGGACACTGGCCCCCCACTCCCAACCCCTGACATGGGCCTCCTGAGCCTAGAAGCTGGTCCTGGAACAGGAGCTGGCAAGGTCTGAACTGGGAGAGCCCTGGGGTCCCCACATGGCAGCCTTGGAGCCCACATACAGCCCCCACCTTGGCCTGGCTTGAACCAGGGCTATTTTTACAAAGTCCAGATCTGACCGACTGTTATTTGGAGAAGACTCACCATCCTCCACATCCGGTGCACAGGGAGAGCACCCAGGCTGGCGTGGGGTTGGCGGGTGGCAGGCACTGCCTGAGTATCCTTCCTGACCACCGGATGTGGAGAGTGACGCAGACCAGCCAAGACAGAGGGGAGGACCCAGGACAAACAGACCCCTTTGGTGCCTGAAAACCCACTATGCTCAGAGCTCCTATAGGAAGGGCAGGAAAAACTCTTCCTTCATACCCGGGTCAGGATGTAAGCCATGGGCTGGTTCTTTAGAGCTCAAGGGGAGAGAGGTTCTCGGGTCTCCCTTCTGACAGGACGGCCCTGGAGGATGGACACAGAGGCTGCCCAGTTCTACTGCCTTCAAAAGCCAAGTCTTTGTGAAAGTGGGAGGATATTGCTGGGCTAGTCGAAGTGGGGAGGGGAGAGAGACCAGAAGGAGACAGTCCAAAAGCAGAGGTGCTGTCTGGTTTCAGTCTGAGCTGGCTCTTCCTCTGTCCAAACTCTCCCCCCACACACACTCCCCACCACTCACCCTGACACTTCCTTGTGGCTCCACAAACCCTAACCCCTAGATACCTCCCAACCTCCTCTGCCATTCAGTACCACACTCAGCCTCAGGGATCACCCTGATGCACACATCATGCGGGGATCTGTCTGGTTCCAAAACCTTCTCTGGTTCCCCACTACCCCAAGACAAAATCAGATGCCTTTCACAATAGACCTGCCTACTGTCTAGTCTCCTCTCCCTCATTCTTCCCATACCTCAGCCACAGTGGAGCCAGCTAATAGCACAACCTTCATTCTTGCCCATCTCTTTCCCTGCGCTGCATTTATGCTGATTTCCTCCATCCATCTTCTAATTTGCATATTTTCTCTTCAGCTGGGTCTAATCTAATTCACTCATCTACTTGTTACAGTTAACCTTTTTAATTCTTACATTTTTCACTTCTAGAATTTTGAAAAAAAGAATTTCTTTTTCTTTTTAAATAATGTGTTATTGGGCCTCCCCGGTGGCGCAGCAGTTAAGTGCTGCACTGTGGAGCTGTCGGCAGCGGCGACGCGAGTTCGACACCCAGCCGGGGAGAATCCCACATGGTGTGGCAGACCTCTCCTGCCTCGCCCGCTGCTCCCCTCAGCAGTGTATTTCTGATCTGCCTGTTCTGCTACCCGCTCCGTCTCTGGTGAACCCTCTCGCCGTCCCATGCCTCTGGCCTGTACCCCAGCTTGTATGTATAAATAAATAATAAATCTTTAAAAAAAAAATAATGTGCTATTCCTGTCTTTAAAGTCTGCCCTTTCTTGTTTGATGCCCAGCTGGGGAGATTCCCACATAGTGCGGCAGACCTCTCCTGCCTCACCCGCTGCTCCCCTCAGCAGTGTATTTCAGTAGATCTGCTTGTTCTGCTCCCCACTCTGTCTCTGGTGAACCCTTTCACCGCCCCAAGCCTCTGGCCTGTACCCTAGCTTGTATGCATAAATAAATAAATCTTTTTTAAAAAATTTTTAAAAATAAAGTCTGCCCTTTCTTACAATGCTCTGAAAATCAAGAACACCTAAAGTCCCTTTAAGATGAATCTAGTATTCCCTGTCATTCTGCAGGAGTTGGTTTTGCCATTGTCTAGGCTAGCTGACTCCCACTCACAAAGGTGGGCATACTTGTGAGCTCGTTTTGAATTTGAGTTTGGAAATCAGCAGCAATTGCCCGTACCATGTAGGCCCTGGAGCAAAAAGCCTTCTCAGGGCCTTCCTGGTGGCTCAGGAGTTAAAGTCTCAGCCCTATCAAGCTATCATCAGTCACTGCAGCATGAGTTCAATCCCCAGGCAGGGAGCTGACCCACATGGCACAGGGCAGACCTCTCCTGTTTCACCCACGGCTCGCCTCAGCAGTGTATTTCAGTAGATCCACCTGTTCTGCTCCCCACTCTGTCTCTGTGAATCCTCTCAGACCCACACCTCTGGTCTACATCCCAGTTCTTGTATGCATAAATAAATAAAAATAAATCTTTAAAAAAAGAGAAAAGGTTTCTCAGAGGAGCCATTTTGGATTTGTCTCTGCTGGGGTCCCTGAAAACATAAGTCCTACACGGGGAAATGGCAGCTTGTACAAAGCAGGGGCTACACGGGGCTCTCTGCCCAAAGCCAAACCAGGAAGGAGAATTCCACCCATGAAAGGGAACTTCACCAGAAAAACTGCCCATTGATGTGAGGGCACAACCTGAAATCAGGGAGCTTGTCCTGCACTCTGGATTGAGACTAAGTCCCCAAGCCAGTGTTGTCCAATCCTCAAAGCAAAGAAACCTTGAGTCCAGAAACTGGGCCAGAGACTGGGTGATACTTTGATGAATCTGGGTGACTATATATGGAATTCGTTGTACTATTCTCGCTCTACTTCTTATGTATGTCTAAATTTTTTTCATGATAAAAAAAATGTTTACATTAAAAATACTGTAACAAACCTCTTAGAAATCTACTAGTCCCCTCTGCATCACTTGGCTTCAATGTCAGCTTTCACTCCAGTTTTTAATTCAATTCTTTTGTTTCTCCACCTGGAAATTTTCCTGATAGCTTTAGCTTTCAGACTCAGCTATGCAAATTAAATGTATTCCTGGCATACTTTATCCAACATGGAGGCGAAGGAGGGTTTCTCACATCCACTTAACATGACAAACTGACTGGAAGTCTTTGCCCTTAACAAACTCTAACTCATCCATCAAAGCCCAACTCAAATGTCCCTCCTTGAGGAAGTCTTCATCTGCCACCAGGCAGAGACAGAGATGTCTACTTGCTCTCATGCCCCTGAGCTTCCACTGTCTCCCTCAGCCTGGATGGGGACTGGACACACTTTCTGTTCCCTTCAACAGAGCGGTCTACCTGAATGCAAAGGAATCCTGGCATGGGGCCTGCCAAGCAGCAGGTCCAGTGGCAGTTGCCACTTTAGGTGTAAGTTATGGTAGCTTCTAACTTCACAGAATAGCAAGACCCAAGAGGTATAATTCTGCTGTGGACTTCACAGAGACTGAGCTCTCGCCACTGCAGGTGCCTCAGGGGCCAGCTCTGAGCTGACAGCAATCTGCAAGGGGGCTGCTGAGAGTAGGCTTTTCCCAAGCCAGCCCTCATGCTATGGTTCCAAGGGGAAACAGCAGGGGCAGGCCCAGGCCTAACCCCACGCTACCCCCCACTCTGTCTTCTGGCCCAGCAGCACATGGTACCCACAAATAAGCAGGCAACCCAGCTCTCAGCCCTGGCCCTTTGATCTAGGCAAGCACCAACACCTGGCTGGCGCCCTCCACCCGGCTCCCACCTTATCAGAGCTTGGAGAAGAGACAGGTGCCTGAGGCTCAGGCCAATTAGGTGATTTGCCTGCTTGCCACTGAGTCACATCCTGGTCTAGCTCTACTGGCTTCTTGGCCCAGATGGCTGAGGGATGAGGACACTGAAGAGCCCTCCCAGCTGTGCCAAGAGTAGATTTTAGGACGAAGGCCATGGCATAAGAGCTAGAGGATCTCTAGGGTGCTGGCAACTCTCACCAAAGCCCAGAAGCATCCACACTGAGAACAGAGACGTCAGGCACACAGGCCCTGGAATAAGGCTCACCCATGCACTGGCAGCCTGTGCCCCCTCCCCAAGCCAACAGGTCAGTACATGAAGTCTTAATTCTAGATCCGTTACTCTCACCAGAGACCTTCAGCAAGTCATTTCCCCTCTCTTGACCTCTGTCCCTTCATCTGGAAAGTGAGGCTGACAAAAGGAGCTTGTAGAAGGAAGAACCAAACAAGGGAATGCCCATGGGAGATTTGCCCACCTCCAGCCAAGCGCCATGGATCAGTAGGGACTGCAGTGACTCTCCGTCTCGGCCAAGAGGGCAGCCCGGGACCTACCCGCAACACTGCGACCTGCCAGGGCTGCACACCCTCTCCCTGAGCAGCAGCGCTGGCCCTGACCATGCTCAGTGGGCGGTGAGTGGAGGAGGTTGGGGCAGAGCCTCACTCCTGACCAGTCTGCGAGGGGATGAGACTCCGGATGGGACACCGGCCAGGGAGGGAGGGAGGGGCCGGGCAGCTTGGCTCTATCTGCTCCCTCCCACTCTCCCTCTGGTTTGAACTCTCTTCCGGGCTGCAAGTGCAGAGCCCAGGAGGCTGAAGGGGCTGTCCCAGGCCCCAGCACCGGCAAGGGAGGCACAAGAAGTGGGGAGGAGTCACAGGAAAGCTTAGGCTCTGTCCCAAGGGGGAGGGGACGCCTGCAGGGGCAGACACCTGGCCAACTTTTGGAGGTGCTGGCCATGGCCTTGCCCAGTCCTTCCTTGGTTGGCCTTGCTTATTAAGACAAAGCCCTGGAGTTACCACATCTGCTCTCTGAGCCCCAGAGACCCCATGTGGGAAGTGAGCACAGGTGACCCAGCTGCGTGACTGTGGCATTCTGTGCGCTCAGGGAGACTATGGAGACAGTCATATGTATTGGAATGCCACCTAGACAGGTCAGGCAGGTTCCTGGACAGCCAGCTCCACCCCTCGCACCCTCCCTCCCGGGAGAGCTGGAGCAGGGGAAGGGGTTCACACTCTGGAATGCAGACCATGGGCTTCCTTGCACACATCTGACAGGGCTGGCAGTCAGATGGACTCCAAGACTAAGGACACTGGCCACACACAAGGCTGGGCCGAGTCGGGGTCAGCTCTGGAGTGCAGCACTGGCTCTGAGACTTTACCAGACCTCAGGGCCCTGCTGAGGGCATGAGCAGCAGGGCCACAGCCAGTGGGAGGCTGGGGAGCAGGGAACTCAGGTCCTAAGGGCTATGTCTGAGCAGGGCAGGGACCAAGATGTGGAGCCTTGAGGGAGAGGCAGGTAAGCTGGGATAACTGCTCGCTGACCTGCCACACTGCCCCAGCCCAGGGAGGCTCCAACCCTTGCCCCCCATTGATCAGAAGGCTGGAGTCCCAGGGAGAGGAAGTCGGGGAATGACTCCAGGGGTAACCAGAGGAGTTCTGTTTTGGCATAAGAGGTGATTCCCAGGTTGATGGCAATGGAAGGAATTGGGGCCAGGCAGCCTGTAGAAAGGGATTCACTAAGGCTCTGTTGACAGCCCCTATCCCCTCACCAGCCCCTAGAAGGACCCTGAAACACTGGGACCCCAAGGCCCCACAAGGTCTATCTTCCACAGCCCTCCAGGCTGCCGTTCGTTTTTGTTTTACAAGGAGGAAAGAGGCAAAGACTTGGAGAAGTGGGGCCTTTTGTGAGCAGCAACAATGGGGTATGAATGCCAAGTCCATGCTCTTTCCTGAAAGTCAGGACCAGAAGAGGCCCAGTGGGAGGGGTGAAGGGGCAGGGGGCTCTCACCTGACTGCAGCAAGCCGGCTCCTCGGTCCTTGACCCCGAAGTGCTGCTGGATGTCCAGAAGGACTCCTGGGAGGGGAGACAGAGGGTGCTTACTGACAAAGTCTGACGCCTGGGTGCCCGATCCCCCATCCATCAGGTGCCCCCAATCCTAGCCCTCTTTCTACCTTGCAGGACCCAGACTGGTCCCATCTACAGAACATCAGCCTGCTCAGTTTAGCCAGCCCACTGGGGACCTGAGGCCCCGCTTCCTTCCATCCTGGGCCCCCTGAGATCACCCTAAGAATAGGGTCCCACCCCCTCATTTGGCCCTTACAGGGGTCTGAGATGCCTCTGTGGTTGTTTATTCAGATGGGGCAGCCAAGCCTCCTTCCGATCTGCCAGCCTGGGCCTCTTGTCCACATGCAACCCAGTCCCACACTGGTGCTGAGTCCTAGCCTCAGGGAGCCTGGAGATCAGATGCACAGCCACTGAGAGCTGTGGGGAAGCCCTCTGGCCAGAGAGGGCAAAGGGGGCTCGAGCTCACCTGTCTGCACACAAGCATGCTCAAGCTCACCCAACTGTCCCCAGGATTATAACCAGGACCCCCAGGTTTCCGATGCAGGAGTCAAGAGTCAGTGGAAGGCAAGCAAGGCTCCAGGCCAACTTTCGTGGGGTGAGGAGCTCCCTTGAAGCTGGCCTGCCCTTCTTCCAAGTCCCAGCCAGCTCTGTCTCCCGTGAGGGCTTTGCATGTTGGGGGGCGGGGAATGGGAGTTGCAACCAGAGCAACTAGCTGCGAACAAACAGGCTGTATGGGGGACCAGCAACCCCCCGGGCCCCTTCAACCAGGGCTTCTGAGGAAGCGGAACCCACAGCCCACAGACCCCATGGGCCCCCACCTCCCCTTATCTCTGAGAACAGCGGGAGGCGAGGTCTCAGGTCAGAGTCCCTGACTACTGCACAGCTGCACTGAGAAGGGATAGGGAAGAAAGGAAATGGAGATAAAGCCTGCGTCAGGGCACACACACACATGTCCCCACGGAGAGGACAGAGGGGCCGGGACCCTGCTTTCTGGGGATTCCCAGGGCTTTCCCTGACGGTGATGATGACGTCAGCATTTAAAGTGATGAACATTAGGCACTTCCCTGGTTTAATCCTCACACATTCTATGAGGCTGGTATTTTTATTCCGCTGGACAGATGAGGAAACTGAGGCACAGGAAGTTAAGCAAAATGCTCAGACACACAACAGGGAAATGGGCGAAAGTGGAATCTCCAAGCACTATGTGTGGTCCCACCTAGCATGGGGCTGGGAGCAAGGAAGAGGGGGAAGGTGTCACTGTCCCTCAGTCAGCATGCTGAGCAATTTCCCGGGACACAAGGTCAGACCCAGCTGGTGTCCTAGCAGCCTGACAGCCAAGAGAAGCTGGCCTCCTCCTTGTTAATGCCCCAAGTGGATTTACCGTAATTACCCATAATGAAGAAGCCTGTGAGGCCTAGTTAATGACTTAATAACCAAGGCAGGTTGTGGCCTTGCCTTGAAGGCAGAAGCCAAGGGCTGGTCCAGGGCATGTGAATGGTGGGGCCAGCAAGTGGGACCCCGAGTTGCCCCAATCTGGTGTCAAGAGAGGTCCGGAGTTCCCTCCAGGCCTGTGAGAGATTAGGCTGGACCCAACCTTGGGGGGTTACGAACACTCACCTCCCAGCCCCAAAGCCCATTCCCCACTCCTGAGCCTGGGCCTCTGTTCTCCCTGAGCTGTGGCTCTCATGCATCCTCTCTCACATGACCCACCAGTGCTCAGAAGAGGACCAAGGCCCTGCACCAGGCCACAGGACTGCAGGTTCAGCCCTGTCAATCCTCCCTCAACCTCACTACTCAGGACACCAATCCATTCCACACTCCCGCCACCCAAAACCACTCAAGCCCCCACGCCCAACTGTACACACTCCCTTTTTTGCCCTGGCACAATTTTGTTGGCTATGCTAATCCCTACCACTCTAAGCCCAGTTCAGATGCCACTTCTTCTGGGAAGTCTGCCTTGATTTCTCCCCCTCCCACCACCCTTAATAAACTTGCCCCCTCCTCCGGCTCTGCTCCTGGCCACCACTCCTCCATTCCACACTCCAGCCACCCAAACCACGAATGCCTCTAATCCCCTCCCCCACTGGACACACTTCCTTCCTTTTTTTGCCCAGGCACAATTTTGCTGGCTATGCTAATCCCTTTCAAGACTAATTAGAATGCCTCTTCTTCTGGAAAGCCTTCCTTGATTTCTCCCCCTCCCACCGGCCTTAATAAATTTGCTCCCTGTTCTCCCCCTGTCCATTCTTGTTTTAGTACTTCTCAAGCTAGGATTAGTTAGTTCTATAAGGCAGACACATAGAGATATGAATAAGAGCACCTTGGCTACTAGTTATTGGTTCCTGCTAAGTTATAGGTACTGAGTGAGACTCTACAGATGGCATTTCTACCCTTGCCACCATTGCTAGTATTTATGATTATCATCCTCTTTTTTACATATGTGGAAAATGAGGTCCTGAGAAGTAAAGTAACTTTTCATGCAGCACCTAAGGTGTCAAAGTTAAGATCTGAAGCCAGATCTATTGCCAAAACAAAAGTTCTTCCACCACACTGCCTCTGTGTGGTTCAAACCTATCTTCTGGCCCAGGGCCCAGCACACAGCTGAGCCAGAGTGACTACGGATGATGAGCAAGGACCTGCTCACCTCCCACTAGACCTTCAGCCCGTGAGGGCAGGAACCATAGCATGTCACCCCCAAACCCAGAAGGGGGACTGTCACCATGTAATATTGGGGGGAGGAAGGCTGGATGGAGTTGGAAGGTGAAACTCCACCTCGCATCCATCTGTACTGTGGGGCCCCATGCGTAGCCCAGGGAGGCCATGGGTCAGCAGCAACACTTCTAGGAGTGAGGCCACACCACAGTGGTCATCATGAGAATGTCTTGTGTCCACAGCAAATCAAAACACCCTTGCTTCCTCCCTGAGGAGCACCCTAACCCTCTGGCCTCCTTCCTATGACTTCCAGATCCAGTGCTGCCCCTGCTGCCAGGAAGCCTCTTCTGACTTCCTCTGCCTCACAGAACTAGTAGGAGGCAGGAACATGTCTCCATGTCCAGGTGGACATGGAGAGTCCCTGAGAAGTCTAGACCCCTAGTCATAAGAATATTTGGATGCCCCCACTCCAAGATCCCCTAGAGCCCAGTTTGGGGCCCAAAGGCTGAGCTGTAACAGAAGGACAGAAACTTCCTGGGGAGCAGGGCCTCATGTGGGCCATAAGCCCCAGGCCAGGCCTGACAGGAGCCTTTCAGGGTTGTTTTCCTTCTCCTGGGACTAGAAGGGCCGTGACCGCAGGGGGTAAGAGCCCACTGGCCGCTGGCATGGGAAGCGTGTGTCACAGCAGCTCGGCCGGTCGTCTCAGATTTTCCTCTGAACTCCAGCCTGGCTTGGGCCCACACACCCCCTTCCTTCTTTACCACAGCCTTATTTTTAGCCTCCTTCCTGGAGGCTGAGGTTTGGTGGGTCACAGGACGGGCCTCACGCCCAGAAACAGCCTCCAGCAGCTCAGGCCAAGCCCGTTCCACCAGCCCCAGCAGCCTTGGGCAGGCGAGGCCCCCCCATAGCTACAGCTTCCAATTTGGCTCTCTCTAGGCAGTCGCTTCAAATCCACAGTGAGAATCACCCTCTGGTCACAGGGTTCTCATCCTTGGGCCAAGAGAATATTCTAGAACAGCAAGGCCCCTGAATTTTCTAAGGCATGGATCCCATTTAAACCTCTCCCAAGCCCCCAAGGGTTTTGCCTCTGGTCCAAGATCAGCAATCACTGGCTCTACCTAGACCATCCATCCCTCCTGCCTCCCAGAGATCTTGCCCAGGTCAGCCCCTGGCTTAGGCCTGTGCATGCAGCATCACCCTTGCTTCTGCCATCTGCACATCCACTCACAAACATCTCTCAACCTGGTGGCGAAAACAACCCAACCTATGCCCTCTACCAGTCGCTCCATCTCTCACCTCATTTCACAGCTGAAGTTTTTAATAGAGTTCTCTCCCCTCTCAACCCAATGTCCTCACCTCCATCACTCCCCTGAAACCAATCACCCACAGACGCTCTCATCCCTTAGTCTCAGTCACCTGAATCCAATTCCACAGCCCCACCACCTGGTCCCCATTCCCTGAGCAGGACCATGGCACCAGCCAGGCCAGAGAGCTGGAAGTCAGCCTCACACCCGACCTGCACCCTAGCTCCAGCACCCAGCTCCTCCCAGCTCATCCAGCAGCCCGCACAGCCTGGCCTCACAGGTGCTTACTGCTCTGCTGCTAAATCCTGGGCTGGTGCTCCAGAGACCAGTTCCGTCTGGACTCACAGATCTAACACCATGGCCCAGGGCTTGTCAATGCTGCCTAGACCTCAGAGTCACCCACAACTTCTTCAGAACCCACTGTCCCTGCTCAGTAATACCACCAAGAACAGCAATAACAGCACGTTACTGAAACCTGTGGAGTGCTCACTACGTGACACACTGTTCACTGAGTCTGGAGACCCAGTGACACTGAGTGACTCCCCATTGCCACCCAAACTGAGTCCAGACCTCTAACATTTGACACCTCCATGATCCTGATCTACTCAATCGCCCTCCCTAGAGGTGAGACCCAGCAATCTATTACCACATCACCGGGTGACTGTAACCCTCAGCCTGCTGGTCTCAGGGCCCCAAGTCTCTAGCCTGTCTGCAGAACCCCTCCCCCCCAGCCTTGATGACAGCTGTGCTTTCTTCCTGGGGTGTCCATCTCCACCTGTTAAGATCCACCCCACCCAAGGCCCAGATCCAAGGTCACAGAATGCCAGCCCCAACACCCTCCTCTGCAGCTCTTAGTGAGATGCTTGTCACCTTGAGGGAACCCCCAGACCTGGGTGGAATCTAGCCCCAGCTCCCCCAGCCAGCTGGGCACAGATACTCAGGCATCTGCCATCACTGCTGGCCCCCTCAGTATCCCCTGGAGGAACAGGGTCCAGATCTTAGGGCTCTTGGCTTCCTCATCCCTCCTCCGGTCCAACCCACCCTGCTGATATCACGAGGTGTAAAAAGAAACTCACCGACCTTGGGAGCCCCCAGCTCAGGCCAGCCTCAAATGCAAGGTTAAAACAATATGCTCCTGAGGTCTCTTCATGCCCAGTCAGCCAGGAGAGGCCTCCTGGTGCTCAAGCTCAAGTGTAACCATCACCTCCCCATGTTTGCCCTGCCCCTCAGAGCAGCAGGCAGTTAGCTGAATTCCCAAAAGCGTGCGCTGCAGAGCCAGGCCATCTGGGTTCAAATTCCACCTTTCTCACCTTCCTGCCACGTGACCTCAGGCAAGTTATCTAAGCTCTCTGTGCCAGCTTCCTTCTCTGTAACATGTCTTAACGTTAAGGTCTGCTTCATACAACAGCTGTGAGGTTTAAATGGATTAATCCATGTTTAGTGCTTAGGACGTTGTCTGGCACATAGTAGGGAGTCAATCAATTTTATAAATGTTCTCACTGATGATTAACTTGTGGGGCAGGACACAACCAGGGTCAGTACCAGAGAACAAAGGGGACCTCCCACCTCAGTGTTCTTTTCTCCAAAACGAGGGCAGAGGGCAGGAAAGACAGAGCGAGGGATCTAAAGGCTTGGGCAGAGCCTGCCATCAGGTGGGCCTTCTCAGAGGGACACTGTACCCCCGTGGAGCTTCTCAGAACTGACTAGCTCTAAAAGTCTCACCCCTGGACCAACATTTGGCCAGGGTTCCCGCCCCAGTAATTATAGGAGCCTGAGGGCCTGGCTCTGCTGGCCTGGCTCTGCATTGGAAAGGCTGGGAAACCACAGGTTAGCCCTGCCAGCACCCCCATCAGCTTAAGGGGACCAGGCCAAGTAGCCCCAAAGTCGGGGACCTAGACTTTTATGCACATACACTTCTGTGTTGCCCTGAGCTTCCATGGGGCAAGACCCTACCCCATCACCCCCCACCCCAGCCCTGGGATAAGCTGGGTGACCTCAAAGCGTATCCGGCCCCCTACTCTAAGCCTCAGGTTACCCATGTGAGAAGTGGCCCAGAATCCTCATACAGCCCTTCTGGCTCCATTCCTGAATCTCAATTGCATTTGTTCTACTTATGCCAACCCTCCTGCCCCCCACACTACCCTATAAATCTGTGTCATTCATGTTGGCACAGCTTAGGGGTCATCTCTGCAGGGACCCTGAGGATGAGGCCCCCAGTTCCAGATCCTCAGCCCCTCAGAGAGTCCCCTCCCAGACAACCTCAACCTGAATCTGTCCTCCTAGAGAGCACTACGGCCGCCGAAGACCTGCACAACCCTTCCTACCGAAGGCCTACTGCGGGCCCTGCCAGCCCTACAGAGGAACCACCCCCAGAGCCCTCCCTCCTCCCCTCCAAGCCTCTATGCTCAGAGTGGGTGGGGACAGGCAGCCCAGCCTCTGTCCTGTGGTTCTAGTCTATCATTTGAGGCCAGCTTTCCTGGAACCAGCCTTGGCCTTAGCAATTTGGGGGCTTTGCACAGCCCCCCCTTTCCCAGTTTGGCCTTCCTGGCCTATCCTGGCCGCAGGAGCTCCAAGACTATGGCGGGGGAGGGAGGAAGGACAAGGTGGCCACACCCTTATCATGACCCTCAGAGGGCCTGGCTTGTGTGGCCGCAGCCAGGGATCCGGCAGGGTGTGCGGGAGAGGAGGCGTGGGGAGCGTTGGAGGCCTTGCTCCTGCTGGGGCTGGCGCAGCTCAAGTCCACAAGCGCCTGGCCTGCTCCTCATTTGCTGCTTCAGTGGCAGAGGAGACTAGTGACTCCTGTTCTCACTTCTCAGATGGAAAATTGAGATTTAGAAGGTCAATGACACAGAGACTGCAGAACCAGTCAGGAACTAGGGTGAACTGCACACAAGCATCCAGACGCAGGCTGTGTTCCCCACCTCAGCCTAACAAAGCCCCCAAAAGAATCTGCAACTGCTTCCTCTAAATATCCACACCAGCCACGCGCACATGGGTGCCAGAAACAGTATGTGACCAAGTCACACTACTTCTCCCCAGGGGTGTCATTAGGCAGTGTCATTCTTACAGATGACACCGCCTAATCGTGTTCTTGGCTTCCGGGCCACTTATTTGGCAAATCCACGCTTGACACAAGTGAAGGAACCATGGAGACCTCATGGAGCTACCAGGTGGGGTGGGAGGTGGGTGTGCGGGCAGATCCTGCAATGCCCCCGTGATGGCATAACTAGGAGTGGAGGTGGGAGGGAGGACCCCACCCGCCCCTGCCTCCAAACTCTGGCTAGTGCACTGTTCCTGGTTATTTCTTGCTCTAATATAAATGTTTCTGCCCTCAGCCATATCTCCCTTAGGACTTCTGTCATCAACCTCCCAGCTATCAGGGGCGAGCCAGATGCAGAGCAGACCAGCTTTCTGTTCACACCATTTCGCTGTGTAACCTGGGCCAGTCCTCCGCCTCAAGTGCCCTCTCTGCAGAAGCAGCAGGCAGAGCTGGCTCGGCGACCACCTGTACGCAGCCGGCATGGGGGAGGAGGCCCTACTCTCAGGATGTGGACTACCACATTCCCATTTCCTTCCCTGAAACACAGGACTGCCGCTCATTGTGAGCCCTCGTCAGGACAAAAGGCCAGTGCCAGCCACCACGAGAGAAGCCCTGGCCTCTGAAACAGGCATCTGCTCCTTATCCAGGGTCTTCTGAACCTGCCTACCAACTCCGCCAACCTCAGAACTGAAGCGCGGGGTAGGCAGGGCTGGGTAAGCCCAGCTCTGCCCCTCAGTCAGTCGACAAGGGCCAAGCCTGTGCCAGCCCCCCACATGTACTGTGGCCAGAGATGTCCAGGCTCAGTCCCTCGAGGCTGGAGGAAGACACCTCCCTACACAGGTAGGAGCTGTGAGGGATGCCAACAGATGCAGTTGAAAACCAGCATTTGGGTGCCTGACTCAGCCCAGAGAGCTGGGGAAGAAGACTAAGACATACTGAGGCCCCGGAGGAACTTGAGATAAGCTGTTGAAGGTCCTGGGCGACAGATCTGCTTATCTGAGAGGACAAACCCTGAGAAAGGCAGAAGTTGGGGGCCAACAGAAGTTCCTGAGACCAAGTGCCCCACACTGCACTTAGGAGCAAGACCCTGACTGCAGAAAGAAACAAAATCATCTATTGTGGATTCAGGGCTCCGAGAGAAGCTGCTTCGGGTCATACAGAAGTCTGGCAAAGCCAGGAGCAGGAAGCTCAGCCCAGAAGATACTAGGGACCCCAACCCCATGAGCCTGGGGATCAAGTTCATGTTCTAGAGCTCCCTAGCTCTCATCCCCCTTCCTTCCTCAAGGTTTCAAACCCCCATTCTTAGGCAGAAACAAAAGTCACCTCCTATCTGGAGGCAGGATGCAGAGTCCCCCCCTGCTCTGCTCTGACCCAGCCGGCCTCACTCTCAGCCCAGGCAGCCCTGCAGCTGCCCTGCTCCATTAACAAAATAGGAGACCAAGGCACAGGCTGGAGAGAGAACTGACCCTGGGCCCCAGAGCAAGGTAGCGAGTTGCAAGTCACTTCCTCTGACAGGTCAACAGCACAGCAGAAGTACTGGCAGAACCAGCTGGAAAGGGGCCTAGAAGGAAGAAGGAGCAAGGAAATGGGCAGCTGGGGCTTAGTCATTGGGGCACCGGCATTCCAGGCTGCCCGCAGTTTACCTGGGCACTGACCAGCCAGGCAGGTGCTCTGGAATGCAGCCCTGGGACACCCTGCCCTGCAGACCTTAAGTAGTGCTGACGTGGCTATGACCAGGACAGGGCCACCCAAGGGGACAGGGCCACCTGAGGGGGCAGGGCCACTGAGGGGGCAGGGCAGGAGCGGTATTGACTATCCTCATCCAAAAAGATAGCCACAGAGCTTGGGGTTTACATGGCTTCTACCCACCAAGTGACCCTGTAAAAGGTCCTGCGCCTCCATTTTCTCATCTGTTAGCTTTGGACAGGCCAAACTGGGCAGACAAAAAAAAAGGAGGCAAGAGCCCCGGCCTGGCAGCCCCAACCTGCACCTGGCTCAGGTATTTGGGGAAGCCCCTAGTCCCTACCAAACCTGAGTTTCCCTGGCTGTGTCCCAGTACTGTCTCTTCTGGGTTTGTGTTAGTGAGCAGTTGCCATGGATACCAGTCTCAGCTTCTTTGGCAGAAAAGGACTCCCCCAGGGCAGGGCTCAGCCTCTCCTCACCTGCCCTAGCCCCGCCCAATTTCAAATTCCCAATCTGCCACATGCTGGATCAAAAGAAAAGAAGTCCCAGGAAGGGAACAGGTGCCAGTGTAGTTAAGGAAGGATCTCAGTTCTCAAATAGTCACTAACCGACCACAAGCAGGGCCCCCCCAGCTCCCTCCTGCTGGGCCTGGTTCCAGGAGCAGAAAACTGCCACCTACACACTCAGCTCTGCTTCCATTTTACAGACAGAAGAACAGGAGCCCAGGGGCAGAAGCAGCTCTTGTGCCCTGAAGCAGAGCAGGGAAGTGGGGATCCAGGACACAGGACCCAGGATCTGAGGGGTCTGCTCCTCCTGATTGGCTCCCAGACTGGCGGGGGCCATGGGAGCAAGAGCCATGTGCCCCAGGGAAGCTCAAACTGCCTCTCTGCTAAATTGAGCTGAGAGTCAACTGCCCAGCCTTCCCCAAGAGAACACTGTCCTAAGGGGTTCTGGTCCTGCTCCACCCTGCTGTGCGACCTTGGATAAGTGCCCATCTCCGGGCATCAGTGTCCTCCCCACACCAGGAGCTGGAGGGAAGCATTCAGAGGTGGGTTCTGGGCTGCCTTCATTTCATCCAGCTGAAGCAACGCCCAGGTAGAAAAGCAAGCACAGGAACCTGGCTTTCCTCATCTGCTCTGCAGCCTGCTGCCCTCAGGGGGTTCTCATGGGGAGGAGGAGAGCCATAATTAGCTGGATCACGGGTGGCGCTGGGAATGCTAGGGCAGAGGGCAACTTACCGGAGTTCCCAGGATAGAGACCCGCTAGAGAAAGGAAGGGAATGCAAAGGTATCCTGAAAGGAACTGTCAAAGACAGAGAAGAATGGGAAGGGCATCGAAGCGGGGGGCGCAGCTTGAGCAGAGGTATGGCCAGAAAAGGAGCTGACATTTGTGAAGCTCTCCTAGGAGTCTGGCCTTGTCCCAGGTGCTTAAGAGACATTCTCATTTACTCCACGCAACCCAGGAGGCGGAGAAGAGGAAATGAGTGCACAGAAGGACCAGGCAAGCTCCCCAAGGTCACACAGCGGGGGAGATGAAGAGTCTGGACTGGAGCTCTGGCATTAAAGACTCCAGAACTGCACTGTCCACTGGCTGCTGTGGCCGACGCATGCCTGAAATGCTGCCATTCAAGCCAACATGCGCTGTAAATGTGAAACATACACGGGGTTCAAAGACTTAGTATGAAAAAGGAGGTAAGGTACCCCATTAACAGCTTTTACATCGATCACATGTTGAAATATGTTGGAGCTATTGAATTAAATAAACTACTAACCTACTTTTTTAAGGTGGCCGCATGAACATTTTCAATTAAAGATGTGGCTTGTGTTATATTCCTTTTGGACAGTGGTGGTCTGTACCATGAACACAGACCTACACAAGACCATCGAAAGGAAGTGGGTGGAAACTCCCCCCATTCTTTGATGCGGAAGCCAGTGAGTGTTTCAGGGATCAGGTGGGCACCAACATCAAAGGTGGTTGAGAGGTGGGGTGTCTGCATTCTCTCCTGTGTCCCAGCTGGGCCAGCTAGCAACAGGTGGACTCAGGCAGGGACAGACATTCTTCTGCCCCCTCCCACAAGACACACCAAGCCGGTGTAGTTGCCTTGAAGACAGTCAATTCTCCTGGAGGCAGGGTGGGGAGTGGAGGGAGCTTCCCATAAAGAGAGAGGGAGTCGGGCTTATCCGGAGAGGAAATCTGTGTACGTGGTGTGTTGGGGGCAGGGCGGAGCACGAACTCCCACCCCTGCCCGGACAGGGAGGGATGCACAGCCCAGGCGGGTGTTTGCACAGGGCTTTCCTGGCCTTCCTCCCTACTGCCCCACACCCCTCTTAGCCACTGCTTTCCGTCTCCCCCTACCAATTCACCAGAAATTTCCTATCTTGTTCCCCCATTCTGACTCTGGGACCCAGTAGGGGTTGTGGCAGATAAGCACCAGCCCTCCCTAATCCATCCTCAGACCCTGGCTGAGTCAGTTTCCCAAAGAATGTCAGAGGGGATGGTCTAGGGCCGGAAAAAACAAGTTGGAAAGCTTTACAATGCCAGAGGCGGCACCACTCATTGCCCAGCTGAGAGGGTGGGAAACCTTTCCCAGGTGCAGGGGTCTCTCTGCGGGGTCTAACGCCAGCTTTGTTGTGCTCTCTCAGCCATCTTGGACAAGGGTGGTACAGGGGCCTTGGTTTCCCCATCTGTACAAAGAAGTCTACTTTGCACTGACTGCAGGTTCCCAATGTTCTCTGACTTCTCACCACCTTCAGGTGGCACCTAAGCTGGGCTGCAGGACAGGGGCTGGTGCACTTCTGCATTGCTGGGTCCAAACCAAGAGTCTCATAGAGACAGTTGGACCCAGAAACTGGTGCTGCTTGTACCCACTTCCAGCTCCCTGCAGTGGAGGGACAGAGAGCCAAGAAGCTTTGAAAGTGCTTATGGGGGAAGGGGGAGCCTCTGCTCTCCCATGAGAATTCTTCTCTTCTACCTTGACAAAAAATCCCTTACAATGGAGGGGAAGACAGAGACCTGGAGAAGGGACCCAGGGCTCTAATCTCCCCATCAGCACAAAGTGCTCTTTAGAGTCTGTCCAAAATTCCTCCCACTATCTTTTTTCCCTCCTATAGTTCCAGATTTTACTAAGCTGTGGTTAGGCAGGTTCTGGGCGAGCGCATCAGGTACACAGGCAGTGCTGTCCTCCCACAGGGGCCCCCACCTATGCCCATCTGGCCAGAGGCCTCTTTACAAGGCTGCACCAGGAGCAGCTCACTGTAGGGAAAGTCCGCATTCACAGACACCTCCACACACTCCCACCCACCCACCCCTACTGAGAACTGGGGGAGGGGAGCTACCAGCCGAGAAACCAGAATTCCATCCATCCCCAAAGGTCCCAGGAACCGACCACCTCACAAATGGGGAACAGAGCTAAATAGGAGCCGAGGCCGGTGGCCCAAGGTCACACACCAGGAACACGAGGTGCAAATCCAGGAGTAAAGCCCAGTTGTTGGGAAACCAAACCCCACTCCCAAGGCAGGTTCCCAGAGATGCTCGCAGAAGATGAGGCAGCCCCTCTCGAGCCCCAGTGGTCTGTGCTCTACCCCAGGCCCTAAGACTTAGAGCAGGGGGAGGCTTTTACGGCCTCTAGCCAGGGCCAGCTGCAAACCGCATCCTGGGTCCCCAGGCGCCGCGGACCGGCCCCGCCCCTCCCTCCGCTCCCCGCAGCCCAGAGCCTTTGTCAGCCACGCGCTCACACGCTCACACACATCCGCGCTGTCCGCGCGCTCACATTTGGTCTCCCCTGGTGTACACCCGCACGGGGCGCGCGCACTCGCCGCACGCTCGCAGGGGAGTGGAGGCAGTAGAGGAAGGAAGGAATTGCCCGGCCACGGAATGACCGAGAGACTGCGTTGCCTGGGGGAAGTGGGGAGGGGCCGGGGAACCTGAAGCTGGGGCAAGAAGGGGCGCGGAGGCGAGAACGCGGAGACGCAGAGGAGACTCTGGGAGAAGAGGACAACGGTCAAGGGCTGGCGAGGACGCGCGGGCTACTCCAGGGGTGGGGACTACCCGAACCCCTGACGCGGGAGGTGGGGCGGCGGTGTCCGTGGATTGAACCCATGGATCTCACATCACTTGCCCAGTTGTGCCTGAGCAGAGGACCCTTAGGAATGCCTCTTAAGGCTTGGATATAGGGGGCCTGGGACCAAAGACTCCCTGGGGTGCCTGGTTCTCCGGTTGGGTGGGGCACTCGCTCACCTGCTACGGTGTACCTATCCAGGTAGTTGAGCACGTTGCCCAAGCTGAGGATGGCGGCGGCCGCCCCCCGCCCGCGGCCCAAGCTGGCGGGTTTAGGCTGCTGCGTGCCGGGGGCCTTAGCAGCAGCTGCGCAGTTGGGGGCGCTGGAGGTGCTGGGGAGTCCGGACGGGGCCCGCCTCACGCTGCCAGACAGCGTCTGCACCTCATCGTCGGCGGTCGCGACTCCAGCGGCGCCGGTTCCCCGCGCCCCGCAGCAACTGCCACCGCCAGCCCCTAGCTGCGCCCCCCGGCGCCGGCGCCGCCGCTCAGCGTCCGCCTCTTCCTCCTCCGCGCCGCCCGCCGCCGCCGAGGCGCATTCCAGGCACATCATGCCGGCCGGGATCGGGGCGGCGGGGGGCGCGGGGGACGCGGCGCCCAGCTTGGGCCCACTCAGTGCGTGTATGCGCCGCGAAGCCCCCGCTGCACCATTCCGGCCGGGCCCGGTTGGCTGCTGCACTTCAGAGCCGGCTGCAGCGCTGCCACTGTTCAGCCCGATGCGCCGCTGTCGCGGCCCCGAAGACTCTGACAGCTGCGTCCCGGCCCGCCTACCATTCCGGCGCCCAATCAGCTCCACCACTGGGACACAGCCCCGCCCTGCACGTGCAGCCCGGGAGGGGGCGAGGGGCGGACCGCAGAGCCCCTCCTGCCCGACGGGGGCGCAGTCACGCCGGAGCCGCACTGCTACAGGAGGCCAGATAGGACCTGGAGGAGGCTCGTGGAGAGCTTCGTAGCTAGGAGTGGGGTGCCGGAAACAGTACTCCTCAGCACCTACTCAATGCCCTACCTACACACTTCATACCACAGGGAACGGGTTCTTAGACACTTAGGAAGAGAGCTGGGGGTTCGAACTCAGGGCATTTGGACATACTGAAGAGAGGGTCTCAAAAGATTAAGTCAGGGTCACTAGAGGGAGAACTCATGGCCGCTCCAGCAGCTACTCATCCACCCTAATTTAATCAGCAAGGAGGGCTGAGTAAGAATGGAGAAGCATGACCTGTGGGCACTTGGCCCAGGACCCAGGCCTCCACCAGGCACAGAAGACTCTTTCCCATTTCCCAGGGAAGCCCAGATCCAGCCCCAAACTCTCCCTGGTTGCCCACAGAGATGTTCCCCCAACCCCAGAGAGAGACATCCCCTGGCAGTGAGAGCCAGGCCTCTGATGGGACCCACCAGAAAAAGGGCACTAAGAAAGGACCTCCTGTCTTGAAAGTAGGGTATCCCCAAGCATGTGACTTCCAACTGTGTGTTAGGGAATGGACAACTCCCTGAATGGAAGACAGGGGCTGGGTCCTAGGTCAGCTCTGCTTGGTGTGGGGTATGACCATGGACAGTTTCTCTCTGGGTAAATAGGAGGATAAGATTCAGACAGTCTGGAAGCCTGAGCGGTCATACCAGTTTTGGGGATATTGGAGTCCTGTCTTCTATGGAGGGTGTGGGATAGGGTCTGTTCAGCAGCACAATCACCACTCTCACCCATCTCAGAGGTGCTGCGGTTCCTATGAACCACCCACAAACAATCCTTTCCCATTCATATTTGAGGCTTTGATTGAAATTAAATTCCTGAACAAAGTGCTGAGGTCAGAATGTTAGATCTAGAAAGAGCCTAGGAAAACAGAATGAGCCCCTGTGTTTCCCGACAGGACCCAAAAATGATCCCACCATGGACATGCAGCAAGTCTGCAGCAGCGTTTGTGTTTTCCCAGAGCTCTGATACCATCCCCCTGGGCTGAGAGCTCAGTTCCCCCTTTGGGCTGTTCTAAACCCCAGGTCCATGGGCAGATGCACCTGGTGAAGGTATCCATGAGTCATGGCATAGCCAATGGGTGATGCAGCACAAGGCACACCCCCACCCACCCACTCCACTGTCTCTTGTGAGCAGAGTTAATCCCCAAGCTGGTGTTTCTTGGCACCTTCGAGGTGTATTTTAAATTCTGCGAAATGACTAAAAATATGCTTCAGCGTGTTGGGTATGAATGACTGTGATGGGAGGGTTAGGAAAACAGATTTCATTCTGAAAGTTGCCTTGCTGCCTCTTTCCAGCTTGCTGAGCTCAGGCCTGCAGAGCCAGATGGAGGAAGTTCTGCAGGGTGCTGAGATGACAGGTGATTAACGGGACAGACCCAGGAGCTCCATGGGGACTAACCCTCATGACTATGTGATGTGCCAGCTAGTGGACTGTGTGCAGCTGTGGGACAGTGTCCAGATGTGGGACTGTGTCCATCTGTGAAGGATAGACAACCATGGCTCTAAGCTCAACCCCAAAGTTCCTTCCTATTCCCCCAAATACTTGATTCTTTCCATCATAGCCACGCCCAGTGAGATAATTTTAGCCATTGACCAGAAAGGAGAACTTTTTTTTCTATGGCATTCCTTTTCCACCACTGAGTAGTCTTGGGAGCAGGGAAAGACGACAGAATTTTGCACCTTTCAAAACTGGGGGGCCACTGAGCCGCCATCATGCAAACTAGCCATTTCCACTGTGTGGGTTTTGTTGGGATTTTAACTCAAAGGCAGTCTCTTGAGCAAGTTTCTGAGAGAAATTATGGGCCACAAAGGGCAGGATGATGGGAAGGATAATAAGCTCTTTCTAGTTATGTGGCCTGGGGAAATCACAATGACCTCCTGAGCCTCTGGCAGTATCATGAAACCATCAGCCACAGACTCATATGACCCTTATCTCCATCCCACTGATGAAGAAACTGAGACCCAGGGAGAGCATGTGCCCAAGGTCATGTACCTAGTAAATGACGGGGTTTGCACTAAACTCAGGCGTGTCTGCACCTTAATCCAGTGCTTCCTCTACTGTCTCACAATGTTGCTCTTAGTTTCTCCAGTTTCATCAATGACACATAGGATGCTAACTCAATGATGGCTAGAGATCCACCTGATATGAATTCATCACTTCATGGGACAGAGGATACTAGTGACCAGTGTTCCTAGGGCAAATATATTCAGGAAATGATGTTTCCTTACTAAGGGACTTTTCAGAGTCTTTAATCTGAGAACATATACTGTAGGTCTCCTGGGGGTGGTGTAGGCTGCCATGCTCCCATGTGTACTCAACCACAGAACATCTTGAAAGACAACTAGAGCTCTACAGAACACACTCTGAGAAATGCTGTCTTTTCCAAGGCTGATGATAGAAACTCAATACACTCCCCCTCTTCCTCTCCTCCTCTATAGGAGTGGCTCTAGGTTCCAGACCTTAGTATTTTCCCTTATTATTCATCACACTCACGCTTGGCAGTTTCTCACCCATGCTTGGGTTTTCAAAATCATGTGCCCATGCCCCCAACCTCCATCTCCAGACATGTATCATTCCAAGAACTAGGTCCACATCCCATCTCCTGCACATTTCCACCTAGATATCCCATTGGACAACATCTAAACTCAGCACATCCAACACTGAACTCATCATCTTTTCCCTAAACCTGTTCTCACCCAGTATCATTTCTCTCTTGACAATAATCCAATCTGTCATGTTGTCACCAAGAAGGAAATCTGGGAGCCATTTAGGTCTCCTCTCTCAACTCCCATGCCTGGGGCCTGACAATTTTTAATCTTTAATATCTCCCAGGGTCCCCATTGCTCACCGACTTAGCTCAAACCTCTCTCTGTCTCACATAAACCCTTTTAAAATTCAACACGACATATCCCAATATTCTTTCTCCATATTGTATACCGGTAATTTCCTAAATAACAAGACCTTTCCATTGCTCCCCAACACCTATGGGATTAAAAATACCTAAGTTCCTTCATATGATCTCTAAAACTCTTCATGATTTTTCATGACACATACCAATATCCAGCCACAGCATCTACTATCCCTCTCTCAAAATTACTCTCCTCTACACTGAAAATGGAGGTCCCTAAATTCACTCACAATTATTATACTTCCTGGAACCAGGAGGAGTGGCAGGAATTGGGGGGAACTTGTCATAGTCCCTACTATCCCCTAAACAAAATAACCTCTGTCCTACTAATGCAATTGTGGTTCAGGACCATGGAGAGCGTCATATGGGCGATGCCCCCCTCCCCTGATCCTGTAGTCATGTTCTGCCTATACTGTGTACTTAGCTCACTCCTCCAACTAGTCGTTCAAAAACCCAACACAGACATGACTTCCTCCAGGAAGGTCCCCTAACTTACCTGAATCATCATTCCCTCCTCTGGGCTACTTGAGTAACTTGTGTATCCATCCATCCATCACACCAAACTTGTGCTGATTATGTTTGTACATGAGTCCAGTTCCCACCCATCCACCCACAACACACCTCGAGGGCCCATACCCTGTCTGATTCATCTCCACAGCCCAGTACAGAGGAGGTGCTGAGAGAATGTTTGTTGACTGAATGAGTAAATGACATTTAGCAGGTGCTTAAGAAGTGTATGTTGATTTGCATCATGTGTCTAGTTGCTCTGGTGACTCAGAAACCAGTCAGATCCCTCTCTTGCCCCCTCTGGAAAAGGCATTTTCTCTCTGATTGTCTCCACCCTCCATTAGCTTCCACGTGCCATTTGCCTCCACCTTTGATTACCTTCCCCACAGGTCACCACCCACTATGGAGAGAAGGCACATCCTCTGAGCTCCTGCTGTTGCCAAACTGGGGATTTGTTGGAATCCCTCCATCCCCCAGCCTGGGCCTGCCTCATGAGTTTTGCTCAGAACACTTCGTCTCTGCCTCTCTCCTGCTCAGAACAGATGGCTCTGGGTCCCCACTAACACAGAAGATCCTGTTCTGTCATTTGAACATTTTTAACATTTCTAAATTATAGAAGCTTTAGTCTCCTTTGATCATGGACTCAGACTGTCAGAAATGAAGACTCTCCATTGTGTGAAGAGGCTGTATCTGAGAAAGGGTCAGTGGTCTGCCCAAGATCATTGTAATAGACCCTGTCTTTGTTTTTGCTTCATCACTTTTTTCTTCTTTCATTGCTGTTTTGTTTTGATGCTCAGAGTCCATCCTCCTTTTTAATAGCACCCTGGTTTCCTGGTCTTGATGGAGCTGTAAATCAAGTCACAGGCATAGGATTCAACCGGACTCTTTTACTCAGGGGTTTAAGTCTTGAGTAGGGAGAAAAAGAATAGGGAGAAAATATCTGGTGCTCCAGCAAAGACTCCCAAATAAAATGGCCCAGAAGCCCTGACTCCCAAATCCTCAATCTTCCCTTCAGTTCTGTGTGCTCCCAATATGCTTCCCCCAAAATTCCTTTCTTGCTTAAGATGGTCAATTTCTGTTGCACACAACCCCATAACCTTGACTGATGTGGTCACACAGAGGAAGCAGAGGCACGCACCTACCTCCCTGTGCTGGGAAGAAGCATGACTCCAGAAACCTCTGGCTGCCTCCTGCCTGCTTTGTCTATTAGATCTGCATTAAACCAAAGACCCTCACAGGCTCACCCAATCACAAAGGGAAGACAAACACTTCAGGGAACAAACAGAACAATGTCTGGTGTTTCAGGGGAAAAGGCCAGGGTGAGGGGTGGTCATTTTGATGCACTTGCTCCACCTCCAAGCCTGAGGTTAGAGCAGAAGAGCTTTGAACAATACCCCCATAAACACACCCTCACATGCTCACCCACCCACACAGCAACGCATGCGCAGGCACACCTGCCTGCTGATGACTGTTGGGAGCTGGAATGCAGCATTTGTCTGGGAAGAGCAATTAACACATTAAGTGAGCAGGTCAGGTTTGAGGGCCTCTTCCTGCTGAGCAGTGCTTGCCCCCATTGACAGTCCCAACAAACAAGTCCAGAGCATCAGGGGCTGGGATTACCCAACGAGTGCCCTTTAGGCTGGAAAGGTGTGTTCTACTGACTACTCTTCGGCTCCAGCCTGAGTGGCTGGGCTCTCACAGACTTACACCTCTGCACTCAACCCAGGGAGGTCTGAGACACTGGTCCCAGTGGAGCCAGGGGGCAGCGTAGCTGAGTAAAGCTGGGGCCTGGGGTGGTTGCACAGCAGATGATAGTGTCTCACTCCCAGAGTCCACCAGCCCCAGAGCACCTGCCTCAAAACACTTTGGATGATAACATCTTAGAAACATCTGGCTGGGTATATTTTGTAGATCAGTCCTAAAACGTACATCCTGCCCTGCCCAACAATCCAAGCACCAGAATGTTCTTGAGTCAGAACAATCTACCCCAGATTATAGGGTTAAAGCTCCAGCTCTTCAATGGGCAATTGAAGCTCCTCAGGCCCCACCAACTGCCCCTCCCCAACAAGACGCACAGCCCCTTCCACATCCCCTGCCACACCACACCCCTCCTGATTCATGATGTGTCTTCTGCCCCCTCCCCATCCGAGCCCTCATCTCTGCCTGTCCTGTTGGCTCCACTGGGAAGTTCCTTCCCCACCTTCACCTGTTATTTACCAGCTCCTGGACACCTCCCTAAAGGCTTCTGAGTAATGTAATCTCTTCCTCTGCCCAGAGGTATTCTTCACCTGGCCTGGCTGAGGGTGTCTCTGTCCTGTCTTGGCCTGTGACGTCTAAGGGCAAGGCTGGAGTAGAGCTCCCTGCATGATGCACCTCCACAAGTACTAATATATGTTTGTGGAACTGCCATGAATGAGGTTCCTGGTCTTTCTCCATGTTCTCCAGACTCTGGAGGAAGAGGGTGGCTGAAGTCCTGACTCCAGGGAAGTCCTCACCCATTTTCTGGGAGCTGAGCCTCCCTGGGGTCCTCCACAGGGCTGCTGGGAGGAAGGTCCAGTCCCTGGAGCAGGGCTTCTAGGCGCCCAGACACAGTCCATGAGGATCACGTGAGGACAGGACTGGAAAAGCCACATTCAACACCTCTTGAAAACAGCTGGAGAGTGTGCAGCTCAGAGAGGTCAAGAAGTGTCCCAAATCACACAGTCAGTGAGTGCTGAGGAGAACCATTGCATCCCAGCTCTCACAGGCTGGCTGACACCTTCTCAGGAGAAACCAAGTATTTTCATATCTCCTTTTCCTTGTAACTTCAAACACATTTCATTTCATGAGCTCCTAGTGCAAATCATGAGTGGAGGGGCTGGTCCCCTCTATGATGCCTGCTCCTGAGGCAGGGCTGTGGGGGGCAGTATAGGGCAGGCCTGGGCTGGGCTGGGGTGGGGTGGGCTGGAGAGGCCAGCTCCCCCAGAAGGAGGAGGGTCCCAACCAACACCGAGGAGCAGGGAGGCCACCACAGGGCACAGGGATGGAGCAAGCAAGGTCAGGTGATGCACATGGGTCTGGGTCGTTTCTCAGCCCACACTGCTAGGAGACAGGCACAGCACGGCACAGTAGAGGTGGTGATCAGCGAGTGAACGGAGATCTCCTGGCCAGGCACCAGGGGATGGGGAGAGAGGCTCTTGCTCACAGTCGGCAAGAACATGCCTCCCCACTGCTGCCCGCCTGGAAGCTGCTGATCTCCTGCCGGCCTGCTGCGCCCAGCTGCTCTGAAGCCAGTGGCAAGTGTGAATCCCACAGAGCAAGCCCTCCCCATGGGCTGTGCTGGGGTCAAAGTGTGGGCAGGGAGGTGGGGGCTGGGGTACAGAGCAGGGCACAGCCAGAAGCACTCGTGCCAGCCAGTGTGGAAGCAGTGTGGTTCAGGGGCAGCTGCATCTGAACGGGCTTGGGTGACCCCCCAGGCTTGAAGCCACACCTCCACGCCAGCACTTGCATGGGCACCTATCTCTAAGACTACTGCTTTAGCCCCAAGCTTTTGCTCAGAGGGTAAATTCATGCGGGGACGGGGGGAGGGGAGGCGATGTCCTGTGCCCTCATCATCCTAGAGTGTGCAAGCTGATCCAGAGTGTAAGATCCAGGGTGGGGAACTCCCAGTGACCCTTGTTGAGCTGGCTTCTCAGTTTTCACACTTCAGGGGAGACCTACATCCTTGGCCCGGACTGTCTACCTCTTCCTCCCCTGCTCCCACTCCCAGAAGAGGCATCACAAGGCTATAAATAACATGATTGTCTAAAGGCCTGAAAGCCACAGACTTCATACTGACCATGCTTTAATCAGGGTCCATCAGTAGCCAGGCGGAGGACCCCAGGCCGGAGCAGCGGGGTGTGGGGTGCAGGCACAGTCCCAGGCCTCCCACGAGGATGCTGACAGCTCAATTCCCAGCCCAGCCACCAGGGCCTGGCAGCTCTCTAGCTGGGAGTGAACATGGCAGAGGCAGCTCCACTGGGGTCCCTGAGCCACTGCCAGAAGTGGGCAGCGGCACTGACAACGTGGATGCCAGCAAGAGGTGGGGCAGGCACTGTGAGTGGGACCTCCTCACTGCAGGCAGGGGTCTCAGGAGCCCTCTGCGAAGGCACCCGTGCCAGGAAGTAAGCGTTGTTTCTCTGTGTCCTTGCTGTCCAAGGTCCCTGTGGGAGGAAAAAAGCTCAGCCAGCCACAAAAGAGCCAAAAGGTGCCTTGGGACCAGACCTGGGCCTAGCCTGCCAGGAAATCCTCTAGGTTCCATTTTCAAAATAAATTCCTTTCTCCCCTCCTTCAATGTCACCGCCATGGTCCCATCCTTAACATTCCTCTCCTGGATGGTCACAGAAACTCTTAATGCCTCTCTGCTTCGGTGCTGATCCGCTACAGTCTGTTCTCGACACAGCAGCCAAAGTGATACTTTTACAGTGCAAATCAGAAGCCGCTGGGTTCAACCCCTGGAAACTCTGCAGCAGTTCCTACAAGGGCCCCCCAGGAGCCCATGCTCTGGCCCCATTACTGCCCTCATCCTATCCCTTGCTCCTTCTCCACACACACTGGCTTCCTTGCTGGGACTTAAACACATCAAGTCCATTCCCACCTCAGGACCTTTGCACTAGCTGTTCCCTTTACCAGGAGTACCTTCCCCCAGATAGGTCCATGACTCACTCCCTCACGTCTTCCAAATATGCTCCAAAGTTGCCTGCGCAGAGACCCCCTTGACCACCCTTTCAAAAATTACAAGGCCCCACCTATCGTTCTCTAGCCCCTTTCCTGCCTTAAGTCTCTCCGTACCACTTATCACCTCAAACATGCTCAGTCCTTTGTTTTTTCTGTTTCTCATCTGCCTCTACCTTCTAGAGCATCAGCTCCATGAGGCTTGGATTTGGTGTTTATTCCACCGTATCCACCAAATATGCCTGCCACAAAGCAGGGGTATAATAACTATTTTTGAATAAAGGAATAAATGAATAAACTGGTCAAGGATTCAGGGTGGGGGCTGACGCTCCTTGCCCCAGGGGGCTCAGCTCTGAGCGTGGCATGGGTGTGAGGGTGGGTACCTGTGCCAGGTTCCTGGGCTTGAGCCTGGTCTCTCTCCAGATGCAGTGCAGTCATCAGGAAACAGCCGCCACCCAGGGCGATGACGAAGGCGCAGCACAGAAAGCTCTGCTGAAGGCTGAGGAAGCGCTGCAGGTAGGAGTCAAGGCGCCTGGCCCGCAGGACACTGGAGATCTGCAGGGGAGGGAAGGTGGGTGTGCCAGGGCCACCAGCCAGCCCCCCCCCGTGCTGAGCACAAGCAGTCCCTCCCCCAGCCCGTCCCTGCCCCATGCACATTCAGGCACGCCTGGAGCCCACCACCCATCCAGCCTTACGTATCCAGTGAGAGAGGGGCTGATGGCGTCTCCCAGGATGTGGAGCACTGTGAGCTGGAGCGCCCCTGCTGTTCCCCGGCACCCAGGTGCAACCACAGACTGCAAAACACAGGAGCACCAGGGCAGCTCTCCAAGTGAGGGCAGACAGTAAAGGGGTCCCCTCACACCCACCTCCTGTTCTCCACCAAGGACCTGCCTAGGGAATGACAGGTGCCGAGTGAGTGGGATGGAGGGGAGCCAACAACCTCAAGGGTTGAAGCCCCACCAAGAGCGCATCAAGCCCACCAAGGTTCATAAAGGCTACCCGGGCCCCCAGGATGGGGGTACCAAGGTCCCTGCTGAGGAGCACCCATCACGCCAGGCATGAGTGTAACAAAGTGCTGGGGCTGGGCCCTAACTCAGGAGCCCAGGAGGCAGCAGTGCTGGCTGATGGGGTGGAGAGGGGGTGCACAGCCAGGTGTCTGCTTGTGTGGGCGCCTGGACAGTGTGGTGCAGTGCTCCGCCCTTCCCTCAGGAAGTTCAAGGCCCACGGGGAGGAAATCAAAGGCGGCCTTGCTGGAGAGGCCCCCATGACCCCAAGGAAGAAGGTGGAGAGGTTAAGATGTGAATTCTGGGCCTCCCTAGTGGCGCAGCGGTTGAGGGTTGAGCGCTGCGCTGTGGAGCTGTCAGCAGCAGCGATGCGAGTTCGGCACCCGGCCGGGGAGAATCCCACATGGTGCGGCAGACCTCTCCTGCCTCGCCCGCTGCTCTCCTCAGCAGTGTATTTCTGATCTGCCTGTTCTGCTCCCCACTCTGTCTCTGCTGAATCCTCTCGCCGCCCCACGCGTCTGGCCTGTACCCCAGCTTGTATGTATAAATAAATAAATCTTTAAAAAAAAAAAAAGATGTGAATTCTGTCACCCGGTTGGGTTCTCATCCCAGACCTCCACTCACTAGTTGTAGGGCTTCGGGCAAGCTGCTTCACCTCGCCATGCCTCGGTCTCCACTTCCCCAAGTGAGGATAATAAATGCCACCTACACAGAGGGTTCTGTTCATTAAAATTTTCACCTGGTACCCTGTGGCTTCACGTGGACATCAGATCAAAATAACGCCCTGGGACTCGAGGTGGCAGGAAGCTTCTGGGCATCTGAACACACTGAGCCCACTGCCGGGCAGGCCTTCCACGCTCCAGTCCGGTGGGGCATCATGCTTGTCCCCCCCGGCACTGACCTCTGGACACCTCTTCCAGAGTTCAGGTGCCTGCCCTACACTCCCCAGCCCTATGTGCACCCTGACTGAACACACATTACCCAGAACGGGGTGGGGGGGTGGCTTCTTCCTCCACCCTCTCACCCCTACATTGTCTGGGCAGCAAAGTGCCTGTCTGTTTTCCCCAGCGCTCCCTGGGCTATGGCAAGGCACCAGCACAGAGGGGACTAGCTGAAGGTTTGCCAACTAAGTAAGTCAGGTAGAACCATCTGGGAGACTGGTCTCAGGAGCAACCCTTCCAGAACCCAGGGCTGCATGCTGCAGGGGGGTGGGGGGGAGGGAAAGGGTTCAAGCAGAAGCCACATGGTCACAAGGTCACAGTCTTAAAAGAGCAACCACAGGGGAGCTTTGCACCCCCAAAACCTTATCCCCAAGACCTAGATGAGTCCACAATCTGAGCTCATCAGAGAGTAACAACAATGATTAATAATAAGCGTGACTAACATTTATTAAAAACCTCCTGTACGCATTTTACATATCTCATACACACACACACACACACACACACATGTATATATCCTCTCAAGCAGCCCATGAGGGAGATACCATTATTACCCACATTTGACAGATGAGATAGCAAACCCTCCACGGGGAGGGAAGTAACTTGCTCGTCGCCACCCAGCCAGGAAATAACAAGGCTGAGATTTGGTTCCAGGCCCTCTCCTGCCAGCGCCTGGCCTTTTAACCATGCTGCTGTTATGAGCAAGAAGCTTTTCCAACAATATTGATGTGTTTGTGACAGAATATTTGGAAAGCGGAGAGAAGGATAAAGAAGACAGGCTCATCCCCAGCCTGGCATATGGGTGGAAAAGTAACTGGTCACTGGCAGAGAGAATGGGGCAGGGGCTGGCTGGGCAGGGGACAGTGTGAGCAAAAAAAAAAGTGTGGAGGCTGGAGCAGCGGGTGAGAGGGGACTCGTGGGGGACAGGGCCGGGCTGCAGGAGTCACCCTCATGGGTAACTGTCTGGTCCCGGGGTCACTGGCACTGAGCCACTTTGCCCAGGTGGTGAGAGAGCTGTGCCTCCACCCATCACCAGAACCTGCCAACGGGCCTGAGAAGGAACTGACCACAGAGCTGCACCTTCCTCAAGTGCTTCCTGCTCACCCCATAATTATGTGATTACTCACTGGTGGTTCTGGGGAGAAGGGCAGGGCCTCCCAGAAGATGGGTCCTGAACATCCAAAAACAGCCCGTGCAGGGGCCTGGGCTAATCAGACTCAGTAAATCCAGGCAGGGCGGCCCCTTCCGCCCCCCCTCCCCCGCCCCCAGCCCTTGCCTGTTGGGCGCAGACCAACAGCTACCGCCACTATTAGCAGGCTATTCTGGGTCCCCATTTTCTCCAAGGGGCCAAAACAGAGCTGGAGAGTCCAGAGGGCAATTTTAGAGGTGAGAGGCTTTTGCATTTCTAAAAATCCAGGCTTACTCTACTCTGAGACAAAAACACCTCTGTTCAGAAACAGACTCTTCCCTTCTTAGAAAAGCTGTTCCCTTTATAGCCCAAGGCATAACCAGCACCAACCAAGATCCTGCAGAAATTCAGGGTGGCAACCACCAGGTGCAGACTCCCTGGCAGCCTGCCTCTTGTGCACCCCACTTAGCCCTCACACCCAGACACCCCTGGGAGGGTGAGACAGATGAGTGAGCAGACGGCTACCTGGGGGGTGGGCAGGGAAGCATTGAGACAGGGGCAGAGGGAAAGCAGGAGGGTGATAACCCTCCAGGGGGCTGGGGGGGAATCTGCTGAGCAGGTGGGAGCGAGCCTGGTGGTTGGATCCAGAACCCCAGAGGACAGACCTGGGAAGAGAGTGAGTTCCCCACTGCTGGGACTGGATAAGCTGGCCCTGGGACACCTAGAGTGTGGCCCACACAGACAAGAGGGTTGGGGGAAAAGACCCCATTAGTAGACTGGGAGGCAGTTTAGCCTGGGGAGATGCCTGCTGACTCAGGAGACACTCTCAGCTCTCCAGAGAGCAGGACCCTCCTCGGCCCAGCCAGGCTTGGAGGACATTGCATGAGGTGGGGCTAAGGTAGGTCTTAGGTGTGACAGAAACAGATCTTTTGCATCAGCAGAACCGCCAGGACGAAGGGGCTTCCCAGGGTGCGGGAAGCGAGCTCCTCCTCAGAGGGGTATGTGAACAAGGAGCTGGCCTTGCTACTCAGAATTCTGCAGAGGATTCGCAGCCTCGGGAGTCACATTAGCGTTCTCCAGTGTGCAATCAGGATTACTTGGGAAGGTTACTAAAAATGCAGATTCCTGAACCCCAACAAAGACCCATTGAATCAGACTCTGAGGACATGGGGCTTGGAGGCTGAATTTGTACAAAACTCCTCCAAACCTAAATCTTAAGCTCAATGAAGTTCAAAAGCCACTGGACCAGAGAGGTCTAAGTCCTCCCCAGAGAATCTGGCTTCTTCTCCTGTGGATAAGCTGATCAGAGAGAACAGGGCCCTGAGGCAGAACTGAAGTGGGGGCCAGTGGAGCCCCTGAGGCGTATGCATGATGCGGGTATTAGCTCACCTCGTCCTTACAGCCTGGGCCTAACCGGCAGGTACTACATTCTTCCAAGAGCACAAGGTTGTCACTTAGCCAGGACAGGGGTGGCCTGGAGGTGGAAACAGGTGGACTGCCCCACATTCCTCACCCCTGGGCTCTACTGCCCTCAGACAGGCCACAGATGTGACCTTCAGGCATTTCCTGCCACACCCATTCCCGCCCACTTCCTACCCCTGCCCTGTCCTGCTGGGGCCCGCTTCCTCCCCAGCCCCTGCAGGCCCACTCTCCACCAATTCTCCCTGCCAGACCTTAGGAAGCTGCTCCAGGCTCACCTCTTGAAAAACAAAGCCAGCAGCTGGTGATCTTCTGCCTACCCCTCCTCTGTCCTCTCTCCTGGCTCCATGTAGCTTCTTGAGGAAGTTGTCTACACTCAGGGTCTCCTTTGCTCACACTCCTTCCTCACCCTGCTCCATGTTGGCCTCTGCCCTTCTACTCCACAGACTGGGTCCCCCATAACTGGCCTCTCACCTGAATTTGGCTCAAGACAGCTCCCTCCTTGAACCATCCCCCTTTGCCTGCCAGGGAAACAGCATTGTGGGGGACAGAGCTCCAAGGACTGCCACTGCACTGAAAGGCCACCTCTGACCAAGGGCTGCAAGAAAGCGGGAAGGCAGGGGAAAGGGCATTCATGAGCTTGGAGGGCTGCAGGCCTCGAAGCCCAGGATGGTCCGCAGGGAGCACCAGGTAGGCTAAATCACTTCCAATCCACCCTGCCCCCCAGCCCCTCAGCTCTCCAGCTCCCCAGCAGAGCCAGATGGGTGGAACTAAGTCTGACCAAGCCAGGGCTCCCAGCCCACCCCTGCCCCCCACCCCTCCCGCGCGCACACACAGCTTACAAAGAGCCTGGCTCTGCAGGGCAGGGGCCAGGTTAATCATTCTTGCAAACACAGACACTGGGGGGACAGGCACAGTCTTCACATATCTGCAGGGCTGTCATGTGGAACAGGGAGCCTCGCAGTGGGGGGCAGGCCGAGAAAGCTGCAGGGGGCAAGTTTCAGCTCCATCTGAATGCCTGAGAGAGAGCAAGCTATTTGGGGGGCAGGGGCAGTTGAGCTCCCCATGCCTAAGAGTGGGCAAGCCCACTAAAGAAAACATTTGCCAGAGGTGTCCCTCATTGAGGGCTCCCCTGCAGGCTGTTCTGCTCACCCCTTTCTACAGACAAAGGAACTGAGGCTCAAGGCTATTCAGCAGGTCTGTGGCTGAGCCCACAGCTCCTGTCCTGTGGACAGGAGCCCAGGACTCCTGTCTGGAGAGAGGAGCACAGAAGGCCTGCCAGTTCTACAGATGATTCGCCCACCCACCAGTCAAAGGCAGAGCAGCCTCCTGGGCCACAAGGAGGAGATAAGGAGTGACATCCCATCCACAGTAATATTCAAGCAAGCCTGGTAGGCTAAATAAATGACTACACTTCCCCACAGCCCTTTCAAAGTCAGATTTTGAGGATGCCAGGAGTGCTCCAGGAGATGAGAGAGGAGAAAGCTGGAACCATCTGAATCGCTATCAGAATCCCAACCAGCATTCTCTGTGCCAGGCATTGAGTAAAAGCCGCTCACAGATAATCTCATTTTATCCTATCATAATCCATGGGGTATTTTCATCGCCACTTTCTACACAGGGAAACAGATTCAGAAACACAAGGGGACTTGCCTGGGTCGTACACAGTAAGTAGCAGAAGCAGGTCTGAAATGAAACTCAGGTCTGTTTCCCGAGGCAGGTCCACGCCCCACACCACACTGCCCTCAGGAGAGCCCTCAGCCCATTGTCCACCTGCCAGGAAGCAGGAGGGGCTCTTTGGGTGCACCTAGTCTGCAGCCCTGTGTCAAACATAGGGGCACAGCTCACCGGTGTTCTAAGTCCTTCCCTGAACGTCTCCTAGGAGAAGACAGGGAGGCTGGGCAGAGAGACTCAGGAGCCAAGTAGCATCATGTGCTCTGGAGAGCACCAGGCCTCCTGAGAGCCTGAACCCGTCCCTTGCCAGTTTCTAACCAGAGACACAGGATCTAGGGCGGCCTGGGCCCACCTGGGCTCAGTGGCTATAGCCTTAGAGTCTGGCATTCCCATCTGCATGGCCAGAGCACAGGCAAAGAGCCTACTTGCCAAACAATATGGTCAAGACAGAAGGAGGGTGCCTTCAAGTCACAAGGCCCAGGCCACAGTCCTGGCTCAGTGCCTTTGCACACAGTGACCTTGGTCCAGTTACCTCCCCTCTTTGAACCACCATTTGCTCATGTGCAAAATGGGAGTGAGGATCAGAAGATTCATTTGAGAGTGTCAGGGAGGCCCTAGTCCAAGGCCCCTGTTCAATGACTTTGTTCTCCTACCCTTGGCCCCTAAAGCCCCTCCCAACCTCCTAGTCAGTCAACAGCAGCAGCCTCCCAGGCTCCCCTGCCCAAGAGGCCTCAGGAGCAGCCCTGTCTCCAACATCCACACCTACCAGCAGGATGTCAGTAACCACCGCCCAGTTGCAGGACAGAAGCAGCTCCCCAAGGGCCAGGAACACCTGCGGAAAAGGGGGGGGGGGGCGGTGAGGCTCCTGGACCTCAGTCACCATCTCCTCTCTGCAGTCTCTTTCCTCCTGTGGAGAGGAAAACTGAGGCCTCACGGAGGCAAGAGCCAAGGCTGACTGGGGTGGGAGGTCTGGAACTTTTTTTTTTTTATAGGGCGGGTAGACATCCCCCTCTGGGCGGGCTAGCAGCCACATGCAGAGACCATGCCAGGCCCCAGGGTCCAGCCCTTGTTGTCACTGTGGTGCCCCAATAGGAGGCAACAAGTACTCCTGGCTGCTTTGAAAGGTAGAGACACAGACGTCAGTGGAGAAAGGCCAGGGGACTGCTCAGGGATCGCCCACCTCTTCTCTGTGTTCCCCCGAGGCCTGCGCACTCTGATAAGGTGCTGTGTGCTAGCCCACCTGCCAGGCTTAGGTGCCCCATCAACAGCCCCTCCCAGGCCATCCGCATCCCAGGAAGCTCAGGGAGGTCAGCAAGGCTGAGACACTGAACCATGCCCAGGTCAGGGGCAGGGCTTACCTGAGCTCACCAGTAAGTCCCTGGCAAAGTCGTCCTGGAAAAAAAGGCTTCTGGCCCTGTGCAGTGCCCACCCCCTGGGCACCCTGGGACTGGTGTACCTCACGCATCCACTCCCTGCCCTGCCAGTGGCTGGGGACCACTGCAAGCACTGCCTTCCCAGCTTCCTGAACCCCCATCCCGTGCCAAGGGATTAGGACAATCCTCATTTCACTCACTCAGGAAGAGTTTAATGAAGCAACAAGGAGGAAAACAGTCTCTTTCTCAGAGCTTCTGGGAGCTTACCACTGAAGTGGAATTAGTCATTCCTGGAGTCACGGGGCTGTGCCCGGGGCAGTCCGGGCTGTAGCGCCCAAAGACCTGTGAGCACCCAGGGCAGAGGAACTGAAGGGCCACTGTCTGAACACCTGCTCTGAGCCGGGCACACGTGACCTTGTCGCCCATCTACCTTCTCAGCCACCGCAGAAGGCAGATACTGCTGCCCTTAGTTCACAGACGAGGACACCCAGACCCCGGGTCACACATCAAGACACTTTCTGGTGTGTCCCTCACTCCTGTAGCGGGTGCTGTTTAAGGTGAGGGACAGGAGGTCTGTGGGGTGGTTGTGGGGGTGAGGGGACAGCTTCAAGAGGCTTCCACAGTGCTGAGTGAAGCTAGAAAGAGAAAAAAGTCCCAGGCAGGCAGTGCCATGGCGTAGAGGTGGCACTGATCAGAGTCTTGAAGGATGGGCAAGATCAAGATGGGCAAGGAAAGCCCCAAAGCCATGCCAAGTGGAGGCAGCAAGGAAGCAGGGAGGCTGGGATGGGCCCGCCATGCTGGACAGAGCAGGAACACACAGAAAGGGTTTAAGCTCCAAGAAGAAGGGAGAGCATTTGCGTGTGTTCTCTCAGACTAGCCAGCCCCTGGCCCTCTACACCCAAATTCAGGAACCCTCAAGGGTAGAGCAAGCCTTCCTCTGGGCCCAGGGCACAGGGCTGGGCACTCACACAGGTGGGTGGGAATTAGGAAGTTGCCAGCAGGCAGGTTTCAGGCGTGGCCCAGCCAGGCCACAGACCTGCATTCCAGAGTGGCAGGGTCTGCTAACCCGCTCCCAGGGCTGCATGGAAGCCCTGCCAGTTCCCAGTTCTCAGGGCCTCACTGCCCACCCTGGACTTCCACCTCCACGCGAACCACCAGGTCACTCCCCACCTCACACCTCCAGCTTGCAGCTGCAGCTGTCTCCTTCCCTCCATACCTTCTGCTAGAGCCTCCACCTCCCCTTTTGTCTCTCCCCTGCTCCCCTGCACCCACAGGACATACTGAAATACACCTTTTCCTTCCTCCATCTGGAGCAGGGTGGATCCTGACCCCAAAATAGAGCCGATCACAGAGAGGCTGCAGCCACAATGGAGCCTTTCAGGCTGAGCAAGCCGCTGGAGGATGCCAGGTTTCCTCAGACACACCTGGAAACCGGCCCCGCGCCACCAAATCCTCATTCCACACAGAGGCTTTGAGGGGCGAAGGGGAGAGGCTGCCTCCTAATCCTGTAATTACAGAGTCTCCTGAGGCTGCCGCCTCAGGAGACTGTGAGCTCAAGGAGGGGCTCTCCAACAAAGGGGTGTAACCTCCTGGGGTGGACCCACCCTGCTGAGGGGTGGGTTGGGGAGGCCTCCACCCTCAGGGCCTTGGTTTCCTCAACCATACAATTTGGGGGTGGCCTAGTTGCTCTGTCTGGAGGACCCCTCCAGCACCGCTGACAACTTGAGCTTCTGCAGACGCTAACCTCCCTTGGCGCACGTGTTCCCCACAGGCTGAGTGCAAATTGGGTCTTAGAGTTCAATGACTTCCGTGACCAACTCAGACTTGGATTCAGCAATTAAAATCCAAACCAAACAAACAAAAGGGCCCTGGCTTGAAGTAAAGTCACTGTGAAGCATTTCGCCTACTCTTCAAAGCTGCTCCTACAGTTCCACAGTCCCAGGCACCTCCTGGACACCCCTACTCCCAGACAGCCACAGGCACTTCTCATTAGCCATGTCCCCAAACTCATTCTCTCCTCCTGTCTCCCTACATCACTGTCCTCACCCAGAATGGTTGAGCCAGTCACGACACAGGCCCCAGGCAAGGACCAGCCAACAGCAAGCTGCTAAAGCTGTTTCTCCTCTGGGGCGGCCCCTTGTCTCCTGTCACTCAGGACAGACACATGGTAGTGCAGGTGAGGGGGACCCTACATGCCTCGCTCACCCTCACACCCTTGCAGTCACTGTACCCTGTCCATCCTGCATCCTAAATATCCCCCGTCTTCCCCTCCTCCATCCACTGCTGCTGGCCTACTCCCTCCTCCTCAACAGTTTCCCAGGCCCCGCCATCCCTCCCTACGCCGGCCCTGGAGGGGACTTCTAAAAGGGCGATCTGGCTCTGCCCTTGTCCACTTAGAGTCATGTATGCACTGAGGGAACTGCACCGTCACTTAGTTCCCCTGGGCAATGGGGCCTGGGAATGCTGCCTGGAGCCTGAGAATCATGGAGCTCCGAAGCCCCTGGCCTCTTCCATTTTAGACCCAAGAGGATTTCTCCCTTGAGCTGGGGCAGTGAAGATGAATATCCCTGGCCTTAGTCACCCCAAGCCAGAGAGGGACACACAGACACACACACAGGCAAACATATACTCACACTATCACACATGAACATATACACACAACCACATAAGCACGCACAGATGCATGAACACATAAGACCTCACACATGTACACGTGCTTCATTATACATGCATACTCACACTTGTGCACACATGCATGGACCCTCCTAACCCAGGACACACACACACACACAAAATTCACACCACAAGTACACACATATGGAGATAACAGGGATGACATTTAAAATATTAAAACATGTGGCAAGAGCACCAACCAAACAGATGGTGGCTGTAAACACCGACTGGTGTAGGCTTTCTGGGAAACTCACTGAAAAACAGCCTTGCATACACACACGCAAGCTTATAGTCTCATAATATGGACAGCAAGCTGTGTACACACAATCACTCGTGTGTTCCACATACACAGGCAGGCCGGTGCCCTCCTACTCATGTCCTTGCGTACACGTGGATGTGCACATATGCCTACATTTCTCCCTGCGTATAGCTGCATGCAGAGATAGGCATAGAGAGGGAGCAGGAGGGAAGATGGAGCACCTGTTCAAGGGAAGGCTTAGCCCCTGGTGGGTAGAGGGGACAGTGTCTCCACCTTGGTGCACCTCAGTCCTCCAACTGGGCAGTAGCTACTCTCTGAACTGGAAAGAATAGATTCTAGGCCCCCCCATGGAGGGCGAAGGCAAACGTCCCCCATGAGACAAACATGGAGACCAGGACAGAGCTAAGACCCCATCATTCATTCCCATTCATGAATCAACCTTGCCCAGTGTGACTGAGCCAGCCAGGACACAGGCCCCAGACACAGACTGGCTGCCAGCAAGATACCATGCTAGATGGCACACATTACTTCTAGGCCTGCCAACCTGTAATTGCAGGGCCTGGCTTCAGGGCACAAGGATACCACCTGAGGCCAATAGTTGCCCAGCAACTGGGTGGGCAGGCAAGTGGGGAGTGAATCAGCGAGGGCAGTAAGAGGGTACAACTCTAGTGTCCTCCTGGAGAACTTAGCAGAGATTGCGGGCTCTCTAGCTGGGATCTACTGCCCAGTCAAGAAGAGATACCTGCTAGATCCTGGCAGGGAGGTAGGGCCCTCAGAAGAAAGGCAGGTGGACCTCTCTCACTCCTTCTGAGTTAGCCCCTGACAAGGCCTGGTTATGCCAGCTCAAGATGCAAGAGAAGAAAGGGTTTCAAAGCCCTCCAATGGCCAAGACTAAGAAGTGGTAGGAGAGCCCACACCCTCCCTGAACTGGAACACCCACATGAACCAGTCTCTGAACCACCCCAGGGGCCATAATGCAGATCTCACAGTCATCCCATGTCTCTGAGCTGACCCTGCCTTCAACTATGGTGGACACATATCTTGGCTCATCCCTCCATTAACTGTGGGTACCAAGTTGGCAGATACTGGGCATCTTTAAGCCTGAGCAGGGCAGCATCTCCTCCTGGATGCAAAGGCCTGGGAGACAGCCAAGCTGATTCTTGTGGACACTAGAGTTGATTCATGTGGAGGTGACTACATCTCTCCTTGGGTGAGTAGGAACTCAGAGTTATGGTCTAGCTTGGGCTCCAAGAGGCCTTAAAGATCACCTGGGGCAATCCCTGTGCAAAGATGGAGGATTGAACCTGTCTCATAGACTTTGCTTCCCCCAAAAGTAAAAAATTAGCATATCAGAAAATTAATGGTTTTCCACCAAAGAAAGAACAAAACCTGATGACATAAACAATAAGTGTTGGCAACTAAGGCAAAAAAAAAAAAAAAAAAACAGATGATTCCAGAGTAGAGAGTATAACTCTTCTCTGCTCCTCCTTCCCAAAGCTATCCTCCAAAACTCCTGTACTGGGAGGAAATAAACTGAGTAGGGTACTTAATTCCCACTCTTAATTGAGAACCATTGAAGAGAAACAGGTAAAAGGAGAGAAAGTGAACAATGACTGCTGATACTGACTCCTCTCAAGGTCTGTGCACAGCCCCCACTCAAGTGGTGGAGGTACCCAGTAATTAAGTAGCATCAACCCTGTGATAAAGTATTTACCTAAATCCCAGAAGAGAGAATGGAGTCCAGGTGTTCTAACAAAGACTCCTCACTGCCTCACTGAGCCTGGCGATTCCCTCAGGCGACATAAAACCTAAGTCTCAAACTACGGCCCTCTGGAGAAGAAAATGATCACAAGGAAGGCTGGAGGAGAGTCAGGAACAAAGCATCACCATCCTGTACCAAAGCAAATTCAGCGCCTGAGCAGAGCTGCCCACCTCCAGGCTAGGGGAAGGCATTCAGCACAGGAACTAAGACTACATGTGAAAAAAAAAAAAAAAATGGAAAGGGCCATTATCCTGCCCACCCATGACTATGCAGGTGTTTCTTTTCACAAGTCTTTTCCCTTTGCAAAACAGTAATAACAGGTCTACCTGTCTACTAGTGCATGCAAGCATCTTCTTCTTTCCTTTTTTAATATAATTAACCTGTCCCTTTAAAATGTAAAAAAGGGCCTCCCTAGTGGCATAACAGGTTGAGTGGCAGCACTATGAAGCTATCCAGAGTCACTGCAACATGAGTTCAAAACCCGGCCAGGGAGATTCCCACATGGCACAGCAGACCTCTCCTGCCTTGCCCACTGCTCCCCTCAGCAGTGTATTTCAATCCATCTGCCTGTTCTGCTCCCCACTCTGTCTCTGATGAATCCTCTCACCCCCCCCCAACACACACCTCTGGCCTGCACCCCGGCTTGTATGCATAAATAAATAAATCTTTTTTAAAAAAACACCAAATTTTTTAAATTTAAAAAAGGTAAAAAAAAGTTATTTTTTTAAAAAAAGATTTCATTTATTTTATATATACAAGCTGGGGTGCAGGCCAGAGGTGTGGAAGGGTGAAAGGATTCACTAGAGACAGAGTGGGGAGCAGAACAGGCAGATCGATGGAAATACACTGCTGAGGGGAGCAGCGGGCAAGGAAGGAGAGGTCTGCTGCACCGTGTGGGAATCTCCCCGGCCAGGCGTCGAACTCATGTCACCGCTGCTGACAGCTCCACAGCGCTGCGCTTTAACCTGCTGCGCCACCGGGGAGGCCCCCCTAAAAATTTTTTTTTAATAAAAGAAGAAAAGGTATAGAAAAGGGAGGGAGGGGAGAGGAAGAAGGAATGAAGGAGGGTGGGAAGAAGAGGGATGAAAAGAAGGAAGGAGGAGAGAGGGAGAAAGTAAGAGAGGAAAAGGAAAAAATATGGAGGAAAGGAAAGAAGAGAGGAAAAGGGGAAAAGGAAGAAGAAAGAAAGGGAGGAAGGAAAAAGAACCCAACACAGAAGACAGGTGATAGGAGAAAGAGAAGAAGGAAATTCCTTATAAGTGCTTCAAACTATTATATATTAAATATTAGGTAACACACCTAAGGAAAGAAATGGGGGTGCAAAGCTACAAACAACATTGTTACAGAGCTACTAAACTAAAAATAACTAGAATAGAATAGACATCAGTGAAAGAGGAATTACTGATATAGAGAAAAGGCTTGATAAAATCTCATTGACTGGTGGTTTCTTAAACAACAAAAAGAAGAAAACATTAGAGAGAAGTAAGTGATATGGAAGACAGATAAAGATGATCAGGGCTGGGACTAGGATGCCACAAATGAGCCATCAGTTTTAAGGAGACACTAATTCTCAGAGTTGTACGAGTACAGGGTCAGCCCATGAAAGTACCTCCTTAAATTTCATTTTCTTAATTCCTTGCTTTCCTCACCTGATTCCCATCCCTGCAGATGAACCAACACCAGTAAAAAATTTTAGCAAATAAACAAACGTAAGAAATTTCAAAGATATAAAATGGGGAAGGAATCTACTCCATACTGACTCAGCAGATAAAAATTTTGATATGACATAGAATATTTAGCATTGAGACATCCTAGCTGTGGTAAGCCACTTCTGACATGAATCCCTTACCTCTGGTATTCTCATTCTTGGGTAATCCTCTCCCTTTGAGTGTGGGCTGGAACTAGTGACTTACTTCTAAGGAGCAGAATAAAGCAAAAGTGACAGAATACCACTTATGTGACTAGATTGTGAAAGAATATGACTTTCTTTTAATAGACTCCTTTATTCCCTTCTGTAGGGTAAATGGGAGTAATCAGGTTTTTCCTCCGCCCTCCCATCATTAGCATCAATGATCGACACATGTGGTCTTACAATGAGCGTGATGGCAGGTGCCTGGAGTATGGTATGGGCATGCATAGGTGGGCACAACTGAGCCGGGAGACTGAGCATATAAAGGCAGCAGCAGAGGACAATGCAGCAGAGTGCAGTAGAGACCAGTGAATAAGACACAAGAGAACGCCAGAGAGCTCAGAAAGAGTGAAGATACGTCCAGGGATAGGAGGTCTACTAGCCTCCTGGCCCCCAGGCCTCCCTGCCTGCCCTGCACCTGGTTGCCTCTCTACAAATGCTGCAGAAAAACATAAAAAGCCTGAAGAAGCCACTGCGGGCTCCAGGACTTCTCCTTTTCCTGTCTCCCTGGATCATAGAAAACCTGCTCTGTGCCTTCTTGGTGCTACACCTTCTCAGCCTGCACACTTTGATGTCATGAGCTGCCTTATGAAAGAGGCCCAAGTAGCAAAGAGCTGAGAACAGACTACAGCCAACGACCAAGGAGGAGCTGAGGCCTCAGTCTAACACTGCACATGAATCTAAAAGCTGTCAATAACCACTGAATAAGTTCTCTCCAGTTGAGCCTTCAGATGAAACCACAGACCTGGGGCCAATAGCTTGATAGCAGCTGCAAGAGACCACGAAGCAGAGGACCCTATGAGGGATGCCTGGATTCCTGACCCAGAAACTGTGAGATAATAAATGTGACTAACTTAATAACACTGTATTGCATATTTGAAAGTACATGTTTAAGAGTATAAATCTTAAAAGTTTTCATCACAAGGAAAAAAAATTTGCAACTATGAACGGTGATAGATATTAGCTAGACATTGTGGTGATCATTTTGCAGTATTTACAAATTTTGAATCATTATATTGTACACCTGAAATTAATATGTCAATTACATTGCAATAAATAAAATGTATCCCTTCCACCAAAAAAATGCTATTTTATTTAGTTTGGGGCTGATTTTTTTTTACATAGAGATAACTAATACACTTACTAAACTATTGAAGTTCAAGAATAATGAAATCCAGGACCTCGTTGGTGGCACAGGAGTTAAAGTCTCAGTGCTATTAAGCCACCAGCACTGTGGCATGAGTTCAAACCACATGACACAGCAGTCTCCCCACTGCTCCACTCAGCAGTGTATTTCAGTAAATCCACCTGTTCTGCTCCTCACTCTGTCTCTGGTGAATCCTCTCACATACACACCCACATCTCTGGCCTACACCCCAGTTCCTGTATGCATAAATAAATAATATAAATCTTTAAAAAAAAGAATAATGAAATTCTCAGGTATCCAGATGGAAAAGGTGAATCAACATTTTAAAAATCAGGCTAACTTTATCCTTCATCACAATATTAGATACCAAAAGATAATGGAGAAAATGTTTGCAAAGTATTAAGGAAAGAAAGTGTGAGCCAAGGACATCATACACAGTTAGATATTGTTCAAGTGAAAAGATAGTCTCAAAACATGAATGAACCAAGGGAACATAATCTCTCTAGCCTAGATGAGTCAGGGGCGGCGGGGAGGGATAATGATAAAGGTCATTTAACCACAAAATGTACCCAGTTGACCACTGTCAAACACAATTGACCCTTGAACAACATGGAGATTGGGGACATTGACCCCCATGCAGTCAAAAATTTGAGATTAAATTTTTTTAAAGATTTATTTATTTATGCATACAAGAGCTGGGGTGCAGGCCAGAGGATGAGGGTGGTGGTGAGAAGATTCACCAGAGACAGAGTGGGGAACAGAACAGGCAGATTGACTGAAGTACACTGCTGAGGGGAGCAGCGGGGGAGACAGAAGAGGTCTGCTGCGCCATGAGGGAAGCTCCCTAGCCGGGTATCAAACTCATGCTGCAGGGCTCTGGATAGCTCCATAGTGCTGTGACTTAACCTGTTGCGCCACCAGAGAGGCCCAATCTGAGTATAAATTTTGACTCTCCAAAAACTTAACTATTAATAGCCTGCAATTAACTGGAAGCCTTAATATAATAGTACACAAACACATATTTTGCATGTCACATGTATCATATACTCTATACGTGCAATAAAGCTAGAAAAAACAAAAAGTTATTAAGAAAACCGTAAGGAAAAGAATATGTGAGCAGCCATATAACAGAGGACCACGTAGCAAGGAACTGAAAACGAACTCAGCCAATCAGCAAGGAGCTGAGGGTCTCAGTCCAACAACTCACATGAATCTGAATGCACGTGAGTATAGTCCTGGACTGTATTTATGGATTCTGTAAGTGCATAAGAAAATTCCGCATTTAAGTGCACTTACACAGTTCAAACCAGTTTGTTCAAGGGTCAACAGTGTAAGAACTATGCTTGAAAAATGAACTGTATTATAAATCTAGAAACAATAAAAATAATATTATAACTAACAAAAATCAGAGGGTTGGAAGAGAATAAGAGGAGAGGTTCGGGAAGACTGATATTCTCTTTTCATAGTTGAGATTCATAAATAAGTCCAATTTTTTCAATTAATTTGTACTTGAGTAATTCCTTTAATTGCACTTCCTTTTATTCAGGTAAATACATATAAACATAAATGATTTCATTTATAGGAAATATCCAGAATAGATAAATCTATAAAGACAGAAAGGAAATTAGTGGTTCCCCAGGCCTGGAGTAGGGATAGGTTGGGGGGAAGGGGATGGGGAGTGACCAATAATGGCTATAAAGCTTCTTTTTTGGGTGATGAAAATGTTCTAAAATTGGGGCCTCCCTGGTGGTACAAGGGGTTAAGTCGCAGCACTATGAAGCTATCAGCAGTCACTGCAGCATGAGTTCAATGCCCAGCCAGGGAGGTTCCCTCACAGTGCAGCAGACCTCTCCTGTCTCCCTGCTGCTCCCCTCAGCAGTGTGTTTCAGTAGATACACCTGTTCTGCTCCCCGGTCTGTCTCTGGTGTATTCTTTCACCACCACCACCCCCTCTGGCCTACACCTCAGCTCTTGTATGTATAAATAAATAAAATAAACCTTTAAAAAAGTTGATGTGATGGTTGCATAATATCTGAATATACTAACTGAATTGTATACTTTTTTTTTTAAAGATTTATTTATACATACAAACTGGGGTACAGGCCAGAGGCATGGGGCGGTGAGAGGGTTCACCAGAGACAGAGTGGGGAGCAGAACAGGCAGATCAGAAATACACTGCTGAGGGGAGCAGCGGGCGAGGCAGGAGGGGTCTGCCCCACCATGTGGGATTCTCCCCGGCCGGGCGTCGAACTTGCATCGCAGCTGCCGACAGCTCCACAGTGCAGCGCTTAACCGCTGCGCCACCGGGGAGGCCCCTGTACACTTTTTTTTTTGATGATCTTTTTTTTTAATATATTTTTATTGTTTTTTATGTCTTTTACATTTTGTATTCCCCTTGGGTAGCCCACCACCAATTCACCTGTGATCCATCTCCATGGTCTCTTGTGTTCTTTTCTATTCCATTTTGTGCCCTTATCCTCCACTTCCCCCACCCCACCCCCCACCCGCTGAGTGTCTCTCTCTTATTTGGTTTCCTTATAGTCCTGTTATAAGTGAAACCATTCGATATTTTTCTTTTTCTTTCTGGCTTATTTCACTGAGTATGATCCTCGCTCATTCCAACCATGTCGATGAAAATAGCATGTGTTTACCTTCTT